>VZRN01001715.1:285593-311177 GCA_013397935.1 Dasyornis broadbenti
TTTCTCCACTAGGACTCCCTCTGGACCACGGCCACTTTCAAGGTATCCACTCCCTTCGGCATGGGCGAGTGGATCTCAGCATTTCCCATGGGTCCCCATGGGCTGCAGGGGCACCCCCTGCTTCACCATGGCCTCACCACGGCCTGCAGAGGCTGCAGAGCTCCAGCAGCTTCCCCTCCTCCTCCTTCTCCACTGACCTTGGTCTCTCCATGTTGTTTTCCCTCACATACTCTCACCTACTCCTCCTCCTCTGGCTAAGGAAAAGTACGCGCACCCATTGTTTTGATTTCTCCTTAAATATGTTTTTCACAGAGGCGTAACCAACATCTCTAATTGGCCCAGGCTTGGCCAGCAGCATGTCCATCACCTCAGAGCTGGACATGGTGAAGGCCTCGAGAAGCTTCACAGAGGAGCCATCTTTGTGGCCCTCCCCCACTCCACTAGAAACACCTGGGCCAAGCTAAACCACGACACCCTGTCCTCTCTCTGCTCGAAGCCATTATAAACAAGTAAATTTAAGAACATTTTTGCTTAAGAAATGTTTCCTATACAATGATTTTCCCAGGATTTCAGAAGCCCTTTTCACTGACCAGTGACAAATTTGTCTGCAGTTCTCCCTGTTCAACTCTTGCTCATCACCTTAAACAAACCAGTATTTCCTAAAAACCCCAAGATCAGCAGCAAATTTCCCATCAATATTCAGCTGTTCTTCCAGGTTGTATAAAATGATGTTTGTGAAATCAGGGATGGATGAGGGACCAACCCCAGATTTCCTTAAGCTGAGGTGGAAATGAGGATTTGGCACCTCAGACAGGGTACCTGGGGAAAAGGGGAATCATTTCTCACCCATGTCCCATTGCCAGGAAAGCCCTACAAAGCCAAAAAAAGAAAATGCAGAGCAGGGATAAAAACGTGCAGATTTGGGGATATGAGGGGCAAGAGGCAATGGGGTCCCTGTCCCTTTTGAACCCCTCAGGCTCCATCTGTGCTGCTCTGCCAGCCCGGCTTTGGCAGGATTTGGTAACTGTTATTTCACATTCAAAAACTTAATTTGCTGCATTTCACGTGTGTAAGAGTGGAACGTTTCATTAAAATCAATCTCTGGTACAAAGGGTTTGAAACAAACAGCGGGTGGGATGTGCCAGGAATCAATTACTGCCCTTTGTTGGTGGCGGCAGAGCAGGGAGTGGTGGCTTCGGTCTGTGACGGGGACAATTCACAACCAGGATTATGAAAACCCTTCCAGGAACAACTTGTCAGAGGAGGTTTTAGCGAGCTGGGAAGCTCAAAAAGCGGAGCTGATGGAGAACTGGGAGTTTTCCCCCAGGGAAATTTCTAAGTGAGACAAAATTATCATTTGCTCTGTATTTAAGTTTCCAGGCAGCAGCTTGAAACCAAACCAGGATTTTCCTTTTTTTTTTTTTCAGCTCTGTTTTCAAACGGAAAAGTTCAGTTTTTGCGTTGCCTCCTCCGTGTTTCCCTCTGTGAGAAACCACAGAAACAACAGACAAACAGGGAGAGCAGCTGAAGAAACAACAACGTTTTCCCTCATCAAAAACAAGGCTCCAAATAAATCCTCAGCCCTTTTGCACTGTGGAGAGCCCGTCGCTCTCTCTGCATGAAATCCTTTCTTCACATTGTCATGGGCACAGAAAGTTGAGGCAAACACTCTCATTTTCCAGCTGAAAGAACTGGACTTCTCCAGTTTAAGATTTGGAGAAAAAGAAAAATCCAAGAAATATTTTGCTTGGCTTCTACCTACCACCATTTTCAAATTGAAATACATAGAATGGAAATTTCCATTTGTCACAGTTTCTTGAGAAATTGTTTTATAACAAATCTCCCAAACCTGAGCAACAACAACGAAGCCCCAGAAGTCATTTCACACAGATAAAAACTCATCTGTGCAAAGAGCTGGGGTGGCAGCACTGGAGGAAGCTCCAGCAGAGGATCCTTTGGAAACAGAACAAAACCCAACAAAAGAAAGCAAAATGAAGTGCTGAGGAGCTGCTGCTGATGCTGGAGCCCACGAGGGGCTGGGACTCACCCTTCTCAGCCCAGGGTCAGGGCTGGCTGGGTCAGCTGAGTCTGTTGGGTCAGATGCCAGAGCGGAGCCCAAGAAAGGCTTCTTTGGAGTCCAGGAAAGCTGCAAACCAGGATGATCCGAGGGATGGAGCAGCTCTGCTGGGAGGAGAGGCTGGGAGAAGTTGGGATGGTTGAGAAGAGAAGCTCTGGGGTGACTTCATTGCAGCTTCCAGTGCCTGAAGAGGCTACAGGAAAGATGGAGAACGAGTATTTCTGAGGGCTCACGGATGTGTTTTCTGGCAGTGGAATCTGTGAGCGTCACCATCCTTTTGGTGGGAAGTTACATTTGACTCCTAATCAGTGTCATTTCTTTTGCCAGCTTTAATACAGGCACCTTGATACCGCACAGTTTTATGTTATGCTGTAATCTGCCAGCAGTTCTTTACTGTGTAGTAATTAACTCTGATTAAGATCTTTCATCTGTTATCTCCTGGCTGTTTAATAAATAATTCATTTTTATAAATAGACCTGATTTGCCACCATTAGGACTCGCAGGCCAGAGTGATTCCTTAAATTTAAATTGTTGCCAAATCAGAGGCTGAGGCAGGGCCGGTCTGAAGCTCTCAGTCCTCCCCTGGCAATGTCGGTGGTGGGGGGGACAATAAGAGAACTCCAGGAGCTGTGAAAGGCCTGGCACCCAAAAAAAACCCCCTCCCTGGGGTATTTTTTAATGAATTGAGTGGAGAACTCAGAACCCACAACCCATCCTGGGAGGATTTGGACCAATCCTCCTCAGGAAGGCACCTCCACCCTGAGCATGGAGCACGCGGAGTTCAGCCAGCGACCAACAGCCTGGTGCTCCTCCCTGGCCCTGTCACCAGTGTCACCACAGCCTCTCTTGTAGCTCCCAACCCTGCTCACACCTTGGGCCATCGAAAACAAAGGGTTGGAAAGGTGAAAACCATGGATTTGGGTCAGATTTGAACACTCCCTGGGGACTGCAATTCACTGGTTCCGGGTCCTCTCCTGCCAAAGGAAGATCAGTGACACCTGTGGGCTCCAAGGAATTTTTCTGGGCACTGTCAGAGAGGAGGGAGCATGAGCAGAGGTGTTTTGCATCCGTGTGGGAAAACAGATTAAGCAGATCAACAACCCAAATTTTGTTTGTTCTGAGGGGAACTCATCCCCTTCGAGAGAACAGCACCCCAACAGCGCCTGGAACCAAGGCCCAAAAGTTATAAAGATTTATTTCCACCAGAACCAGGGGTCAAACACTGAAAGATTTATTTCCCAAAGGAATGTGTGCCGTGGGGGCTTCAGCAGTGGGACTGGTCATGCTGTGGAGTCCCTGTGCTCCCGTGTTCCTTCACCCTCCCAGTGCCTGAGGCTCCGTGCTAATGAATCTGCATTTAACTGAGTGAGATTTGGTTCTTCGTTTCTGATTGTTGTTTTCTCTCCCCTCCTCTACAGTCACTGAAATACTCAGGTTTTTGGTAAAACTGCTTGTCCTACACTCAGCGCAGGTGGCACAAAGTCTCCCAGCACTGCTGTTCTCATCTCAGCTCCCTGGGTTGGCTCGTGACATGGAAACAAATGTCTCAAATGCCACATTTCAAAAACTCTGATGCTAAGGTGGCTTCCCAGCTACTCCAATTCTCTTTAATCCATTCCCAGTCTTTTCCCAGACCACACGGGTTTGACTGTGATGGAGACTTTCTCAGGAACATCTCAGCCCTGCGGATTGTGCTGCCAGACCAAATAAAGATGAACTTTGCCTTCAAAAAAAAAGACAAAACCTTTCATCTTCACTTTTTTATACCTCCCTGGTGAATTGCATCACACTTACACACACGCACTTGAAAGCTCTCCCGAACAGTGCAAATAAATAAAACCAGGAATAAAAAAATACCTGGCCTAATGCTGTTCCTGCCAGGAGTGTTGGCAAGGAGATAATTTGCTGTTCCTTGTGAGAGCTGCTCTGATCCCGGGGTGGTTGCTGACTCCAGGAGCGATGTCCTGGGAAGTGTAAATTGTCTGACAGGATCCCAGTGCTCACCTCCCTTCTTGGGTTCTGCCTGCTCCTGCGTCCAGCCCCATGGTCCTCGACATGCCAAGGGAGATGGGATATTGCCGGAGGGATGCTTCCCTGCCTCACCTTGTCCCAGGGGCTGTGCTGGAGCAGGAGGGTGCCTGGGCCGGGTTCTGAACCCCTGGGACAGGACTGGGACCTCCTGGCTGGGCTCTCCAGGTCTTTGCTCTTTTACCACTGTCCTGTCGTAAGACTGTACAAGTCTCATTGAAGGAATCCCAGAACATCCTGAGCTGGAAGGGACCCCCAGGATCATCCAGTGCAGCTCCAGGCCCTGCACACACACCCCAACAATCCCAGCCTGGGCATCCCTGGCAGCGCTGTCCAAACACTCCCGGAGCTCTGGCAGCCTCGGGGCCGTGCCCATTCCCTGTTCAGAGCCATGGATGGAGTTACGAGTAAGGAATGAAGCGTTCAGAAGTCCTTGGAGCTCCTGAGTGAGGAGAACACAAGAGCAGAGCTGTGGCAGCAGCCCCAGGAGGTCCCTTTGCCCCTCCCAGCCCAGAGCCAGCACTGCCACCTCCTGTGTCACAGCACCATCAGCCCTGACGCCAACACTCCATGGAGACAAGAATTCATTGGGCCTTAATTGTAAACCCATGGCCCAGAAATTAGGGAGGGATGACCAAAAATGCCCAGTTTTGTTGGAAAACCATCATCTTGTGTTTCCTTAGCACCTAACCCTGAGCAGAGCACGGAGAGGGCACGGGGAGGTGTCCTGATCTCAGACTGCTGTCCCAGGCAGGACAGGGCTGAGGGGATCCACGGTGGAGAGGGGACAGGCACTGAAAAGGAGGGGTGGGGGTTAAACTGGTGATGGTTGGGAAAGGAGACCCCAAATCCTGTGCTGGGGGTGTCACATCAGGCCCTGAGTGACCCTCAAGGGGACTCAAGCAGCTGGAGGAACTGATGTGCTTCCAACTCAGCCCTCAGCTCCGGGCCTCTGCTGACGAGTGAGGGCTTGCAGGTGTTCCCCAAGAAAGGATTTTTTCCCAACAGGGTTATTTGAGTTGTGACTGCTTTGGACCAGAGGAAGGGTTTGTGTGATGGGGATTTTGCCGCTGTCTGAAAACATCAGAGGAAAAACCTGCCCCTTTGCCGAGTGAGAACAGATATGGCTGGGATTTCCTGGCCTAGGAAAATGTCCCTTTACTCTCAAAATGTGTTTAAAAATCAGCTTCCTGCATAAAACTGGCATCTCCTGTGCAAAGTAAACCCCAGTGAAAATCACATTTGTTGGGCACTTGTGCAAAGGGATACAAATCTTTAATGGAGAACTGCAGATCTGGGCACCTGGGGAGTTGAAGCCCAGATTTCTGACTCTAGTTTCCCAAAAGGATCTCATCCTTTACTGATTTATAGTTGTATTTTAGGGAATTGCCTGTCCTTTGTAGCTTCACTGGGAAGTTTATAAAATACTTATAAACAAATTACCTATTTTTAAAGATATATTTAAAATAACCTTGTAAATTTGCAGCAAATCCAGGCATGACAGGAGAAAATGGGATTATGACACACAGGATTTGTGGGAAATAATTCTGCTTTGTGTTTCCAATAGCCCACAGCAGAGGAATAAAATCTGTGGGGTTTTTAGGTCTCACTCCTGGTAATTTTTTTCCCTGTTAATTTTTTTTTTCCCTGAGGATTGTTCCATAGCCACCCTCTGGCCTGGCTGCTTTTCCCAGCTGGCCCAGGAGTGTAATCAGAGCAGGCTCCACAGATCCCATCCCGTGGAATTAATGCTCTGGTACATAAAAGGGTCACAGCAAGCACAGGGATTGGATTCTTTTCCATGACAGAGGGAACAAAGCCTTTTGTCCAATCCCAGCATTGCAAAGTGCTCAGAAAAACCCCAAAATAATGCAGTTTTCTGGCAGGTTCACCTGAGGCTGCTGAGCTCCATTCAGAGCCCAGAGACCTTCACCCTCTGGGAATCTGGAGCATTCCTGGTCCTTCTGTGTGTGAGCAAGGCCCTCACCTCTCTGAGGGGTCAGGACATCATTCCTCTTCTATCAAACTTCTGCTCTCCTGGCAGAGAAAGCTCCAGCCCAGGGAAGGGCTGGAAGAGCTGATGGAAGGAGCTTTAGTGACCCTGCTGGGAACCAGGACAGGAGAATTCTGTGCTGGTGAGGCCTCAGCTCAAGGGCTGGGGGCAGCTTTGGGCACCACAATGTAAGGAAGATGTAAAGCTCTCGGAGAACATCTGAAGACATGAAGATGGGGAGGAGTTTAGAGGGGCCACACTGAGGGCACTTGGTTTGTTCAGAGGAGCGGAACAGACTGAGGGCAGAGCTCAGTGAGGGCTGCAGCTCCTCCCGAGGGGCAGCTCTGATCTCTGCTCCCTGGGACAGGGGCAGGACTTGAGGCTGGAGCTGGGCCAGGGCAGGCTCAGGCTGGAGATCAGGGAAAGGTTCTTCCCTCAGAGGGTGCTGGGCACTGCCCAGGCTCCCCAGGGAAGGGGCACGGCCCCGAGGCTGCCAGAGCTCCAGGAGCGTTTGGACAGCGCTGCCAGGGGTGCCCAGGGTGGGATTGTTGGGGTGTCTGTGCAGGGCCTGGAGCTGCACTGGATAATCCCTGTGGGGCCCTTCCATCCCAGGTCATTCCATGAACTCTGCCCAAGCCTATTCCTCGACCCCTCTGCATTCCCAGCTGACTGTCCCCCACTTTGTCTTCCCCTTCCTCCAGCCTGGGTGAAATTCTGCTCACCTCAAACCTTTCCCATTTCTATTACACCACCGTTTTCATTGCTGTCTGTCAGAGGGTGGCAGGTCCAGCTCAGCCCTGGGCTGGAGCTCAGCACAAGCCCCTGTAAAAGATGCGGTGTGTGGGGGGTTGTGTCCCATGGCCAGCACTGGCCACAGCCACTGCCTGAGGTGCAAAGTTGGTGGAATCTGCACTTTAGTAGGCACAGTTGGAGCTGCTGAGGGCTGGAAAAGATTTCTCTGCAACTGGGCACCCTGGTCTTTGGGGAGGGGCATTTCCTCTCCTGGGGTCCCTGTGAGAGCTCAGGGAGTCAGCTCTGGTGAGCCCTGAGAGGGCTCAAGCCTGAGCTTTGGGTCAGATTCCCCATCTGAACAAGGACTCAAGTCAGATACCTGAGCCTGGGCCAGCCCAGTCCCCCCAGCAGGGAGCAAATCATCTCAGAGAGAGGGAGATTCATCCCCCGAGACCCTCAGCCCTCCCTGGAGGCACAGGGAGCTGAGGAATCTCAGCTCTGGTGGGAGCTGTTTCCTTCTCAGCAAGCAGGAGCACTCAGGTGAACTCGGGCTGATTTCCAAGGCAGTGAACTTGCTCGGTGCTATCAGATCAAGAATCTGATCACACCACGCTATCGAGCTGAGCAGCTCTGGGACTGCAACCACTGTGCCTCATACGCTCTGTGACTGTGCTGAGCCAGAGTAATGAACTTGTCACAAAATGCATTTAGCTCGTGGCAGCAGGGACTAAACCTCTGAGAGCCGAGTGATTCATGGCCCTGAACCCACCTGAGAAGGAGCACAGCCCTCAGCGTGACAGAGCCCTCCTTGGAGTCACTCTGGGAATTGTCATCCTTGGCGAACGGGCTCAGAGAGAAATACAGCCCCGTTTGGAGCTGAGGGTGTTGTGTGGGTCACTTGTGGAGGTGATTAAGGCAGGGCTGCCGGGTTTATCGGGCTGCTACTCTGCAGTTCGAAATAAAAACCCTGAGCCGTGGAAAAGGGATAAATCTCTCCCTGTGCACAGGGAGCAGGGACCGGGTGCCAGCTCTGCATCTGAAGGGCTGCAGCTGAGCTCCGAGCCGAGCCAGGCACATCCAGCACCAGCAGCTTCCTCAAGGACAGCCCTTGCCCTGGGGCTCTGTGCTGCAGCCAGCTGGGCACCCTGCCCTCGGCCAGGGCAAGGGCAAAGGGGCACGAGGGGCTCGCAGCGGAGAGCAGTTTGGTGCCGTGCCAGGGACACTGAGCAGAATGTCCTGGAGAACGGAGCAGGGCTGTGTGCATCTGCCACGGCTCGGGGCGGGGGAGGCATCTGCACTCAGCTGTTGGAGGAGGCACAGGGGTCAGAGCCAGTGCAGAGCCCCTTCTCTCCCGTGCAATCCAGGCTGACACCTCGTCGCCTCGCTGGGCAGCACGGTCTGGCTCAGGGAGCTGTGGCTGTCAGGCCGTGCCCCCAGCACTGCTCACATCTGCAAATCCTTCCAGCTTTTCTCCCACAAGGCAGCCCATGGAGGCAAGGAGTGCATAAAGCTCCTGTCGCAGGTGGAGGGTGAGCTGTGTCCAGAGGGAAAACCCAAACTCCTTCTGTGCCCGAGAGGGAGTGAGGGCAGTGCCAGGGGCTCGTGGGCCAGGGTTGAGTAGCACATCCCCACGCTCTGCTTTATCCCTGTGAGACACAGCTTCAGCCCAAAGCTGGGAAGTGTGGAGCAGGGGCTGAGCCCAGTTCCTCTGCTCTCAGTGTTCGTTACCAGGGCTGGCATCACCCAGGTGATGGGTGAGAGCTCAGGTGTCCCTGGAGCTGAGATCTGCCTGCTCTGTTTCACCTTTGCTTCCCTTCCCTCTACTCCTCTGCCGACAGCCCCTCCTACACTCTCCTTCCTGTTTCCAGCAGGGCCCGGAGTGCACTGGAGCAGGGAAAGGGAGCTGCATGTTGGCTTCCCATGCCTGGGAGCAGAGGCACGGGATGGCACCCTGGGCTGGGCACCTGCACTCTCCCCGTGCCAGCACAAGGGGCACCTTCAGATTCCCTTTCCATGGGATTTCAGTGGCACAGTGCTGGGGAGCTCAGCAGTGCCAGAGTGACCCACACTCTGCAGGGCTGAGAGCCACGGAACCTTCAGGATGTGTTGGTCCAGGACTCAGCACTAAACGAGGGAGGGTGGAGTGCTAACAGCAGCAGGAATAATGCAGATTCTTGTGTTGTAAGGTCTGGCTGCCTCCCATCAGGCTGAGCAGGTCAGGAACTCGCCAAGAAAGAGAATCCTGCTCTCCCAAGTGTGTGGTGGGTGCAGCTTTGGACTCTGAGGGATGCTGACAGCATCTTTAGAGTGTTACTCAGGTAAAGAAAAGCTGTGCCCAGAATAAAACCCGCAGTGGTTAAAGCCATGCAAAGGGACAGACAGAACTGACAGCTCTCTCCCTTCCCAGGCCTTCTCTGCTCTGCTACCACTGCAGCTCTGCTCAGGACACAACTCTGGGAAGGGACAATTTTAACTCCAGAAGTACAGAAAAACAACAGCCCCTGGGAAAATGACATGGCAAAGAGAGGGTGGAGTCCAGGCAACAAGGCAGGACCCACCTCTGCCGCTGGAGCCTCAAGGGCTCCAAGCTCTGAAGGAAGGAGAGCAGAGCTCTGGTGCTCCCAGAAATGAAGCTCCTGGGGCTTGTATTGAGATATTTTTATCGGCTTTTAATTTTTGGCTCCATGAAAAATTGGGATGGGTTGTGGCTGCTGTCTGTACCTTGGAGGTGAGGAGAGAGTGGGAATTACCCAGGCTGGAATTTCCCTGCTCCCTGCTGCTCACGGCACACGGCAGCACTGCCGGGAGCACCTTGGGGCACACCTTGGGCACAGACAGAGCCAGAGGGAGGAACTGTAATTCCGGCTCTGCGGAAAATCCACCTTCCCCTCTCCCCACCTCTCTCTGAACGCTCCGTAGGCTGTGAAAACGACGAGGACAATAAAATGTCTTGCTCCATTATCCCGTAGAGGAGTTGCTGTAATTCCAGCCCACGATCCCGCAGCCCCCCGTGTCCCATGGATTAGCACAGTGGGCATTTCACTTGCTGGGAAAAGGATTAGGGATCACAGGAGGCGGAGGGGCAGCTTTTATTTCATCTAATGGTTGTTCTGCCCGATTTCCTGCAGGCTCTTTTGATTTGCAGCGAGCAGGCGATGGAGATCAGCTGGGTTTTTAAAGGCTTGCTGACACAACTCCTGATAAATAAAGATGAGCTTCTACGAGCGAGTATTCTCTGGGAAACAAAGGATCTGTACCTTGGGATCTTTTGGCCAGGGGCACAGGAGCAGGGAGAGTGTGGCAGGGAAGAATTAACCTGCAGAGTCTGGAACTGAGTATCTCCAGGCGTAATAAGCAACGGGAAATTTGTGGAGAGCTGCAGAAAATCCGGTTTAGAATGCAGACCCAGAAAGGATGGGAGCCCCTCACTCCAGAGGAAGTGCTCCGTGGCTCTTGAGGGCTCTTTGGTGGCTTCTTGCTCCCCCTGTGTCACCAGGGGAGCCCCGGGGGAGGGTCCTGCAGCAGAGGGACACAAGTTCAGCTTGCCACCGTCACTGTCTCCCTCAGGATGCTCCCAGCAGCACCAGGAGAGGCTTGGAAGAGCTGCTGGGGTAGGATTCCACCAGGACCTTGAGATGAGGACACCCAAATGCAGGTGGCCGTATCTCCAGGGGTCTTGGGGACATCACCTGCCCAGGGCTGTGCACCCAACTCTGTGCTCTGGAGGTCCAAATGCAGGTTCCTACAATCCACGGGGAAGCTGGGATGCCCACGTGGAACTGCTGCTGTGCCAAGGGGGAATTCCAAGGCTCTGTGGTGACTTTTGCTGGTTCCCCCCTGAGGCAGGAGTGGGAGGGATGAACCTGTGGGATTCAGGGTGAATGCTGACTGTGAGAATTGCTCTGCTCCAGGCTGGATCCTGGCTGGGCTTTTCCCCTTCCTCTGGATTCTGGTGTGTCCTTCTCCCAGAACTGCCTCTGTTGCTCTTCTCCCCGCCAATGGCTCCTGAAGGGAGGGCGCTGGCAGGGCCGTTTCCAAGGAAAGGGACAGGGCCCTTGGAAAGCTCTCAGGAACGGATCTGGTTGTCCCTGCTGGTCTGATATACACGGGATGGGCCCTGGGCACACAAGCGTGACGACAGAAAGCCACTCTGTTCCCTTCTGCTGCAGAGGAATGGACAGGGAAGGCTCTGGAGCGGGAGTCTGAGGACAGTCTTGTATTTGGAAGCCCCAGCTCACATGAGAGGCTGCTCATAACTCACCAGGCACCACCTCTGAGCCTCCTCACTCCATTCCCAAAGCAATTCAGCCTCTCAGTGAGCACCACTCCTGTCACGGCACGGCACCAGTGAGTGGAATCAGGGAGTCCCGGGCAGGGGCCTCAGGCACAGCCCAGCTGGGAAGCCACGAGCCGCGGGGCAGCCATGGATTCAATTGCTCTGGCATTATAGGATGTACTTTGTAATTACAAGTCTGCTTTGAAGCGTTCTTTAAGGGCCAAGGGAACAATTTTTGATTTATGAAATAATATCTTTGCCTTTTCTAAAGTAAATATTTGGTGCCTGCGAAGGTTAACTCTGATTCATATCTTGCTGCAGGGTGAGTTCTGTAATAATGTCCCCGTGTTTGTGATAACAGACAAGAGCTTCGCTATAAACGATGGAATTCAAGTACCAACCAGTGTTGCAGCGGAGAATCCCACAGGAGAGGAGCCGGGGAAGTGGCTCCTGTTCATTACTGCTGGAACATTAGCAGCAGCTGGGTTAGGTCACCTAAAGACTTCTGTGCTGGATGGTTTCTCTCTGGCCGTAACTTTCCGAAGCTTTGCAATTTTCTGCTTGTCATCACTGTTTCTTTATGTGTGATCCTGCCTGATTCAACCCATTTGTTTTTTTCTCTGAGAGAATATCTTAGGAGAAAACACAACTCCTGCATTCCCTCAGATAAACCAGGCGTGATTGACCTTCCCTGGGCAGCAGAGTGCTGCTGTCCACAGTGAGTCCTTTATCTGCTCCCAGGAATCCCAAATCACTGAGGTTGGAAAATCCCTCCCAGCCCATGGAGTCCAGGCTGTCCCCGATCCCCACCTTGTCCCCAGCCCAGAGCACTGAGTGCCACGGCCAGGCCTTCCCTGGACACCTCCAGGGATGGGGACTCCAAAGCTCCCTGGGCAGCCCCTGCCAAGGCCTGAGCACCCTTTCCATGGAGAAATTCCTGCTGATGTCCACCCTGAGCCTCCCCTGGCCCAGCCTGAGGCTGTTCCCTCTCCTCCTGTCCCTGTTCCCTGGCAGCAGAGCCCGACCCCCCCGGCTGCCCCCTCCTGTCAGGAGCTGTGCAGAGCCACAAGGTTCCCCCTGAGCCTCCTTTGCTCCAGCCTGAGCCCTTTCCCAGCTCCCTCAGCCGCTCCTGGGGCTCCAGCCCCTTCCCAGCTCCGTTCCCTTCCCTGGACACGCTCCAGCCCCTCCATGTCCTTCTGGTCAGGAGGGTCCCAGAGCTGCTCCAGCACTGGGGGTGCCTCAGCCACTCCTCATGAGGCCCCTCCAGACCCTTCCCCACCTTCGTATCCCTCCTCTGCTGTCACCAATTTGTTCACCTGCCCCAGCGCCTCCGGGTCCCACAGAGCAGCTGGGGAGCAGTGAGATCCTGGCAGGCCTGAGGGACAAGAAAGGCTGGAAAAGGATAGGCTGGAATGACACCTGGTCCACATGGGAACAATCATGGATGTGTGCCTGGGAGTCACACAGAGCTTGGATTCACTCATGGAGATCTGCACAATGTGAAAAGCTTGGACTGGTCTCTGCTGCTGTTCACACATTCGTCGTCCTTTTAATTTTTATGTGATAATTCCTACAATCTTCTCCTTATTTGAAATCCTTGTTTTTTGAGCTCATTGTGGGAAGAAAAGGAACACATGGCTGAAGCAGATTTGGGTCTGAGGAGGCAGGAGCCTGTTGGCTGCTGAGCAAAGGCGGTTTCCTTCTGGCTCTGCCTGCAGTCCAACAATGTCCAGTTCTGTAGGCGTGTCTCTCATCAGGACACCCCAAAGTGCTGCACAGCCACTGTCCCGGCTCTTGTCACGGGCACCAGAACCCACTGTAGGTTAATTTTAAATGCATGATTCCTCTAAATTTCCGATGACAGCTCCAACCTGCATCTTATTTTTCATGCCTGGGCTCAGCCCAGAGCAGAGTGCTTTGTCTCCGTGAGGAAGTGTGGATTTGGACAGGCTATTTTTGAATTATGGGGATGTGGGAAGGCATTCTGCATTTCACGTTCTTGGAAGCCTGCAATAAAGCTTTGCTGCTTTTGTTGCTTATTTATCAGGAGAATGCCTTGGAGCAGGGAGTCCAGCTTGTAGTCACTTCAGGAATAACTCACACCCGAGATGATTTCGCCCTGTTAAAATTGATGGACGTTGTGCTGCTTTAGAGGATCCGTGCAAAAAGCTGGAGATGCAAACAGAGCCGTGCTGCATGCACATCTGCCTGAACGGTTCCTCGTGGCTGAGATGATGATCACAGGCTGGCCCTTCCTCCTCGTCTGCATCCCAGGGGAGCTCAGGCCTTGCTTAGATGTGCCTGGGACAGAGACTGCAATTGCCTCTTCCAGAAAAAGTCACTCATGGAATCGCAGAATGGTTCAGGTTGGAAAAGGCCTTTAAGACCATGAAATCCAATCATGTTCACCACTAAACCACATCCGCAAATGCCACATCCACACGTTTTTTGAACCCTTCCAAGGATGGTGATCCCACCACTGCCCTGCACAGTCTGTTCTAGCACTTTAAATCCCTTTCCATGAGGATTTTTCTCCCAGTCTCTAATCTGGACCTTCCCTGGCACAACTTGAGGCCATGGCATGGTGCTGGTGAGTTTTACCCAATGCAGCACTTTTCAGGACAGCGTTTATGGTTTTATTCATTTCAATAGGAATTTCCTCTTCTGGACATATAAAATCAGGATTGGACTCTTTGCCAGACACCATCACTGGACTGACAGGAAAAGGAGTGATGGGTTCAAACTGAAAGTGGGGAATTTTAGGCTGGATATTGGGAAGGAATTGTTCCCTGGGAGGGCGGGGAGGCCCTGGCCCAGGGTGCCCAGAGAAGCTGTGGCTGCCCCTGGATCCCTGGCAGTGCCCAAGGCCAGGTTGGGCACTGGGGCTTGGAGCAGCCTGGGACAGTGGGAGGTGTCCCTGCTATGGCAGGGGTGGCACTGGATGGGCTTTAAGGCTCCTTCCAACCCAAAGCATTCAGTGATTCCATGATTCTGTGATCATCAGGGTTCAGGTACCATGAGAGGTTTTGTGGGAAGTATTTTCAGCCAAGCCAGGGCTGTGCAGCCTGGGAAGCCTGGGTGTGTCCTCTGCAGCTTTGTCACCTGGAGAGGAAAAGTACAGCATGAGAAGATGTTCCCACCAAAGGGCATTCAAAGAGGAGGAGAGCCTCTGGCTGGGCAGGGAGCAGGGAAGGTGGAAGGAGCAAACCCAGGATTCCAGGATCCAGGCCTGTTCCTTCCAGCAGAACCCCATTGGACTGAGCTGGAAAGGACAAAAACAAAATGGATTCTGCACAGCACAAATCCTTCTGTGCTGCTGAGCCTCTCCCAGCCCACAAGGCTGTGCCTGCTGGCCTGTTCTGCTCCTGACCCCGAGCTCCAGTGCCAGCTCGCCCTGGCCGCGGCTGTGGCTGCACTCTGGGATGTGCCAGCAGTGCCAGGGCCCTTTGCCAGCACTCCTGATGCTCCATTCACAGGAGTAGCAGGAGGCCTTGATCCTGGAAGTGCTGATTTTGTCAAATCATTTGCAAAGGCTGTTCCCTGCCTGTGGTTATTAATGGTCTAATGACATCTCCACCTTCTGCTTCTCCCTCTGCAGCCCCACAGGCTTGGATGCCAAAATCTCAACTTTCCCAAGAGGGAATTGCTCACTGTGGCAGGATTTCTGTCACACCATCACCGTTCCATCACTCCCGAGGGTGACAGGATGGGATTTTGTGTGCCAGGCTGCAGGGAGATCATCTCCCCTCCACCTGCCCTCCCTGCCTGGGCAGCTCTGTGGTGCTAAACCAGCCCCTCCTACCTCGAGTGGAGCTGGGGCAGCCTCTCCCTTGTCCCTGTGGCACCTTGGAGCAGAGCAGCAGTGGCAGGAGCAGAGGATGGGCAGAAGCGCATGGGATCTGCTCAGCCGGGGCTGTTCCTGTGTGCGGTGGTTAATGGCACGGACTCCACAAGATGGTGACAAGCGAAGACATTTTATTGCACAAATCCAGGGTTCTTAAACTGTTCCTTTGTTCTGAGTTTCCACCCTTGTGAGGCACAACAAATGTGTTGAACCAACCCCATAAACCACGATGGGAACTCACATCAGGTGTGACCAACCACCAGCCCCACGCTGTGAGCACCCATCGGTTCTAACAATTGTTTTCCAGTTCTGTCACTTGTTTTTCACCTCTGGTTCAGCTGAGCCATTCCCACAATGCTCTCTGCTCAGCCCAAGTAGCAGGAGTGAGCAAGGATTTTATAAGGGCAGCAAGGCCCTCGCTTTGCAAGGCCGTTCTGCTCCTCAGCACTGTGGGGAAGGAACCTGTGGGTTTCTGCTGCAGAGAAAGGATGTGAGATATCCATGAAAACAGCACGTTCAGTTTTAACCAGTGCCAGTGCAGTGGTGCTGGACCTTTCTTTGTCAGCAGAACTTTATTTCTTGCTCAGTGTTTCTCAGGTGCTCTCATCCCACTGGGTGATCCCATACTGATAAAGGACAACAACCACTGCCCATTCAAAAGCTCTAAAAGGTGATTATCAGCTTTCAAAGTGACAAATGCCTTGCTGGAGTCACTTCTGTCCCCACTGGGTGGCCCTCAGTCTGTATGTACAGCTTGGCATGGAGTCTGGAGACTCCCCTGTCCCCAGGAGAAATCTCCTTTGTCCTGAGCTCCCACCACTGGAGTTTTCATTGTGGGCTGTTGCTCCCCTTCTGCATCCACAGAATCCCAGAATCACAAAGACACAGAATCACTGGGGTTGGAAGGGGCCTCTGGAGATCACCGGGTCCAACCCCCCTGCCAAGGCAGGGTGACACAGAGCAGGTGACACAGGGACACATCCAGGTGGGTTTGGGATGTCTCCAGAGAGGGACACTCCACACCTTCCCAGGACCCTGCTACCCATCATGGAATGAAGTTCTTCCTCCTGTTGAGGTGGAAGTTGTTGTGTTTTAGTTCATGGCCATCGCTCTTTGTCCTGTCACTGGCACCACTGGCCAGAGTCTGGCCCCATCCTCTGCCCCTCCCTGGAGATGTTTGTATGGATTGATGGGATCCCCTCTCAGATTTCGCCTCTCCAGACTGACCAGGCCCAGCTCCCACAGTCCCTACTCATCAGGACCATCCAGACCCCAAATCATCTCTGTGACCCTGCTGGACCTTTTCCAGCATCTCCTTGTCTTTGTTGAGCTGCAGAGGCCAGAACTGACCCCAGACTCCAGCTATGCCTCCCCAGGGCCGAGCAGAGGGGCAGGGTTCCCTCCCTGCCCTGCTGGCCCTGCTCTTCCAAATGCTTCCCAGGATCCCCAGGGTGCTCTGCTGGCTCATGGACAGCTTATCCCCCAGCAGCAACTCCAGGTCCCTCTCTGCCCTCTGTGGGTGTCCTGGGGGTTGTTCCTCCCCATTCCAGGACTCTACAATTGCACTCCAGCCGGTTTCTCCCTGCCCGGTTTTCCAGCCTGTCCAGGTCCTATGGAATGGCGGCACAGCCCTGGGGTGGATCAGTCCCTCCCCTCCCAGGACAGGTGACTCCAGACCTTGCTGCTATAAGGGACTTGGCTTTCGTAGGCCAGTTGTACGTTACAGTGTTTACAAATGAAGTGATTGTATGGGGACTGGGTTTGGTTAATTACTTCATTGCTGCTTGGAGTTATTTAAGTTGTTTGCGCAAGGTATGGATGTAATGCCTCTGTAGGACCAGTAGAGGGCAATAATGAATACGGGGGGGATACAGTAAGAACTTTCCAGAAGCTGTCCACAGGTGTGATGCCATCAACTCGAGAGTGGAGTGGTGGACTAAATGGACCACCGAGATGATCTGTTGGAAAAATGATTGGACAGGAATGCTCCACACAAACGAGCCAATCCAGAAACGCACAGACGAGCCAATCGCCGCAAGGATTACGAAATGGCCCAAGCCTGTCCAGACACACCCTTTAAGAACTCTGGTGGTGCCTTGCACCTTGTCCTCCTGAGGTCCTCGTGCGGCTGAAGGAGCGCCCTGCGTTGCTCGCGCAGTTTCCTCTGCTTTGTCGTTGGGGGTTTTGGGCTTATCTCAAGTTCCTGTTTCCAGTCGGTTCTTATTAATAAATCAGTTACCAATAAACGGTGTCCTGCCATTTATTACATTGCTGAGGATACCTACAGATGCTCCTGGCTGTTCATGGCCAGCCCTTCCCTGCCCCATCCCGGGGACCAATCCGCAGGGATGCTTCCCATGGAATATTTGGAGCCTCAGCACATGAAGTGTCCCTGTGCTGCTGTTTGATGTCCCTTGTGTCGCAGGACGTCTTTCCCCTCTCTCCCTTTTCCACGTGGCTGGTGCATAGATAACCCAGGCCAGGTCAATGGCCCAGCGAGGGGTTATCTCCTGGTGCCTTCAGCTCTGAATTCCAACCAAAAATCAACATCTTGGTATGGGAAAACAGATGTGGAAAGAGATGAAAAGAATAAGTACGTGACCCAAAGACACACTTTTACACTATAAAAGACACATGAAAGATCACAGAGGCAGAAATCTCCTACACACGCTCTGGAAATGTCCAAGGAGCTTCTCCCCAGGCCTGGATGTGGTTCTGCAGTAACTTCCTTGAGGATTGTGGGAGGATTCTGATGTAGATCCCATCTCCAAATTGGAGTTGGTGAGATACATTGATTCCTAAGTGTACTATTTCTTTGCTAGCTGTAACAATAGGTACCTTTTCTGCACTGCATTCTCTCTATTAGTAGGGGTTTTTTTAATTTTTATTTTATTTCAATTCCTGTGTAGTATGTAGTCTTTGTCCCAAGTCTATGTTTGTTATTTTTGTGTCTAATAAAGGGTAATTATGTCATATTAGACCAGATCGGCCATTATAAAAGAACTTGCGAATGAGACCGAGTCTTGGGGTGCTGGCCACCCCAAATAAAAGCTACTGCCTGCTGCCAGAGGCCTGGGCAAAAGGCAGAGATTTATCTAAGCTCCTGTCTCCATTTGTAACACCTTGTCCAGAGGGCTGAGCCCAGCCTGGATCCTCCCAAGGAGGAACTGCTGAGCCAGCCCTGGCTGGAGGTGGTTTGAAACCTCCCGAGTCTCCGGTTCCGCTCCAGTTCTGCCTCCCCACGCCTCAGGCACTCCCAGCGTGGATCTTCCCTGCTGCCATTGTCTTTCCTTTCTTCTTTTTCTCCTGGAAGCCTTTCCCACTGCCTTGCTGTGCTCCAGGTCCATCTGGATCAGCACAAGTCAGGAATAGCTCTGCTGAGGGCCCTGGGACACCACCAGGCATCCAGGGGAAGCAAAGCCCAGTTTCTTCACGGATGCAAAATTCCTTTCTCCTGCACACACCCATTTGCAGAAGGAAAAAAAAAAAACCAGCAGATTTTTACACATAGATGAAGAATTTTCCACAACATTTCAAGTGGAAATGTTCACAGGAAACGGAGACATGGAGTGGCTGAGTTTGGACACAAGGACTCCGATGGTCCTGCCCAGTCAGGCTTCAAATATCTCCAAGGATCAGTGTAGAGCAAGGAGTAATTAGGAAGAACCAACCCCAGGGGAAAACACGACAGAAAAAGGCAATAATTACCCCTGAATAAAATATTGTAACACTGGAAAATGGAGAGGGAATGTTGCACTTAGAAGAAATTCAAGCTTACTAAAGGAAAAGAGGTTCATCCGAAAAAGCCAAATGACTTTAGCTCTGCATTCCACGAGTAGTCCATGATAGGAAAAATCCTCACCCACTGTATATGTAAAAATCATTTCAATTTAATTGAAAAATGCAACAGAAGTGTTTGGTTCAAAAATAATGCTCACTGCAAGGTCTTTCCAGAGGGCAGAAATTTCTTTCTTAAATCCTGTTTGGCCCTTTTATCAGTAATGGTGAAGCTGCCTGTGTTCTATATTGAACCATTTTGCTTATAAAACGCAGCTCAGATTGGCCAGAAATTGCTAAAAAGTCGATTATTGGGTGCTGGCCTGGCAATAATATCCCTTTCCATAAAACAAACGTTCCCCAGGCTGGACATTTAATTGCCATTGAAAAACCCTCTCCCCTGGCAGTGCCCTCCTGCCACTGCCTGTGCTGGGATTGGCCTGGCCAGGACCAAGCCTGTGGAGTGGGAAATGTCCCAGGAAGTGTCCAGCCCTCCTGGAAGCCCAGGGAGAGGGGACAGAGTGCTCTGGGTGTCCCCTTTGAGCTGGGCATGGCAGGGATGGGGACCCTGCAGGTGTGGGTGAGGCTCAGCCCCTCCCAGCTGCTCTGAAAGCACCTTGGTGCAGCTTGGGCTGCTCTGATCCCACCTGGAAGCTTCTCTGGGAGAAATTTCCAGTTACAGCCCAGGTCTGGCTCCCATTCCACTGAATGCTTTTCCTCCTCTACCCATCATGCCTCACCCCTCCTTCCTGCTGTGTCCTGGGATCCTCCATCCAGGTGTCCATCCTCCCATCCTGAGCCCCCCTCCCTGCAGAGGCCCCCAGCAGCACAGGGGGCTTTATTCTTCTCATCCACGCGCAGGTTCCGTGCTAATCCTGGAGATCAGGCTCCCATTCCAGCGGTGATGGGATCCCTGAGCCAGAGGCAGCATTCCCTGGGCAGCCCTTGGTGTAGGAGCAGCAGGACAGCGCCAACCCCGCTTCCAGGTTTGGGGAGGGGTTGGGAATCAGTGCCAGGCCATGGCAGGAGCCCAGGCCCTGGATGTCCGTGTCTCATGGAGCACAGCTCAGAGAGCGGCAAAGCTCTGGCACAGCCACAGCCACATTCCCAGCACCAGAGGCACAGCCTTTCCCAGCCATGCTGGGAACTCCTCGGCATTATTCCCCAAGTGCAGGAAACAGCCCGGACTGGGATGCCCAGCCAGTTCCCACCTGATCCCATGGGATTCCCGTGGGAGCTGGACAACAGACACCCGTCTGCTGGGAGAGAGACCTGCGGCCTTCCCGGTGCTGCAGGTGAAAATGCCCTTGTGCCAGGCTGGACCCCCGGGCACAGCGTTAACACGGACACCCTGCTCCCTGTCCCGGGGCTGTGGCTGCAGGGACAGCTCTGCCCTGAGCACCCCAAACACCACCGAGGCTCAGCTGGGTCCTGGTTTGTGCAAATCCAGGGCTGGGGAGGGATGGATGCTGTGGGAATGGCTGGTCTGGATGGCTCCTGTGACCCACAGGGCCATTTGCACTGAGACAAAGCTGAGTGAGGCCACTGGGACACTCTGCCTTGAGCCATGGCCCATTGAAACATGGAATTCTTGGGAATTCTGCCACTAGGAAGGGTTTCCAAGCAGACCAGGGATGAGCCTGTGCTCAGAACTGGGAGCTGGGGAAGCCTGGTGATCCAGGCTGTGGTAACACTCCTACATGGAGTCAAGGCAGGCAGCAAACAGCATTTGGAGCCTGCCAAGAGAAGTTCCAGCATTTCCTGGAGAAGGGGATATATGCTGGAGCTCTGGAGAGAGGGTGGAGAAGGCTGGGATGTGGGATGGATATTCCTGCTGGGAAAAGAGAACACAGAAACGTTGACCTTGCCAGAAAAGTCAGAGAATTCTTTTAAAAAAGTGAAATTGTTGTGGACACTCATTTTTCTCCTCTCTGCACCATCCTAAAGCTGAGCTTCAAACCAACCCTGCTGCCGTGAGAGCCACGCACGCCTGGTTCGTGCCCCTGGGGACTGCGAGGTGCTCAGGCTGCTCTTCCTCCCAGCAGCTTGAGGGATTGTCCCAAAGCTCCAGCAAGAGCTTTGCTGCAGCTTGGATCGCGTGGCGGCAAGAGCCCTGCTCCCAGGCCACTGCCACGGGGACAGTCACGAGGAGCCATCAGCAGCAAGTGCCAGCGTCCCCTTCCTTGGAGAGGGACATTCCAGTGATGGGAAAATCCGAGATGCCAGCTGCCTTGCCCAGCTGAGCTCTCAGCCGGTGCCACCTCGGCTGCGGAGAAGGATGTCTTTAATATCAGCTCTGGAATATGACTCATCTGGGCGGTTTTTCATCTTTTTCTGACAAGGGGGGAAAAAAAAAAAAAAAACCAAGAAGAAATTCTGCTTTGTGCTCTGTCACGAGGAGAGGGATGGGATGAAAGGTAATTGGATCCTGTTGCTTCCTAAACAGCTAAATATTTACATATAGGCTGGGCTATTAATCACGGCCCCATATGGCAGCAGCGCTTTGCCGAGCGCTCCTGGGAGAGCTGCTGGGAGCAGCGTGTTTGTCTCCCAAATGCCTCCCTGACAGCTCCGCTTTCATCACAATCAGCTGTGACACCATAATTACAGATTTGGGGAGGTTTGCAGCCTCCCAGTGATTGATTGTTTGATACACACAATTTAGAAGATAGATGTTCTTATTTAAATCGACTCCTTAGCGAGGGAAGTGGCGACCCAGGGAACGAGCGGGAGCATCCCGGGGCTGTGCCAGCGGCCGGGACAAGCCCCGCATTCCTGTGCAGCCCTCGCTGCTCCCGGGGCAGGTCCTGGCAGCTGCATAAAGGGGCTGCCTCTCCCCTCCTGCCCCCTCATTGCTGGTGACACCACCACACTGATGCCTTCAGCTGCTCGTGGGCTTTGCCAGGTTTTGGTTCCCTGGGAACCTCGTGTTAGAGGAAAAGGGAAAAGGGGAAAGGGAAGAGGGAAAAGGGAAAAAGGAAAAGGGAAAAGGTCCTGTCTGCTGTGGCTATTGCTGGCCACTGAGTGAGTGCTCCCAGCGCAGGGAGCTCCAGCTCAGCTTGCCCTTCCCCAGGGGCTGTAAATCCCAAGGAGGGACAGGCTGGATGAGGTTTCTTTCCATTTATTTCATGTTTTCCAGCTGCCAATTTTATGGAGCAACAGCAGCCAGCGTGCAGTTCTCCTGTGTGAGGGCTGGGGTTTTTTAATGCCCTTTTTTATGGGCTCTTCTGTAGACCCCAGTCACTCATCCCGGCTCCTCCTGCCTTCCTCCGTGCTGCTCTGTATTTACAGCATCCCCCTTTGCCAAGGGCATGGGAATGGAGGGGAGGGGAGGGGGAATCACACCAGAGGGATGGAGCTTTGCCCAAGAGCTGCTGGAGAGCTCTTCATTCTGCTTTGGTCAGCAAGGCCTCAACTCATCACGAGTGGCTCTCACTTCTGAAAGAAACTGCTTGAACAAAACCTGAATATAATTATTTTATTTTATTTTATGTTATGTTATTTTATTTTATTTTATGTTATGTTATTTTATTTTATTTTATGTTATGTTATTTTATTTTATTTTATGTTATGTTATTTTATTTTATTTTATGTTATGTTATTTTATTTTATTTTATGTTATGTTATTTTATTTTATTTTATGTTATTTTATTTTATTTTTTATATTATAATTTCATTTATTTTTGTACTTTTCATGCTATTCATTCAAATTATATTCAGTATATCAGTATTTCATTAGTATATATTATCATTATATAGTATATTAGTATCTATAGTGCTAGTGTATGATAAAATTTAGTATTATATTAATTTTTTTCTCTGCTCTGTGCCCTTCTGGCTCTGCAGCTCCTCTCAGCCAAAGCAGACACAAATCCTTGACCTGGAAAAATGTCCCATTTGCCACCGAGTGACACCTGACACATCCTGTTCCTCTCCAGAGGGCTCTGATCCCTGGGAGAAACCATTCCCCTGCTCGCTGTGCTCTCTCCCTCTCGCTGGGATCTTTTCTCCTGATTTCCTTGCTCAGATCCAGGAGTTTTGTGTTGCTTCCTTCCCAGGGAAGGTTGGAGAACAACCAGAAATGGAGCAAACAGGCCAGGTTTGGGGGAAGGAGGAGCTGGGGCTGAGCCTGACCAGCTCTGGTGCGCAAGCACAGAATTCTGCTCAGCCTGATCCTGGTTCCAACTCCAAGGAGGGGCTGGGGCTCTCCTGAGGGTCTTGTCTCCCCAAATCCTTTGGGAAAACCCATGACTTTCCCTCAGACCCTCCCAGAGAACCCAGAGATCCTGGTGGGACACAATCTCCCGCCCCAAGGCTCCTCCCAGCCTGTTCCCTACAAAATCGCGTTTGTTGTTCTCCAGAGCATCCCAGCAGCGCTGGCAGCTCCTGTGGGAGCACGGGGGGAGCCAGGGGGGATCCCAGCTCTGCAGGGCCTGAGACAGCACCAGCACCCACAGCTGGGAAAGCCCTCATTCCTGAGAGTGCCTTCCGTTTGGGGGAGGGAGGGAAATTGTCCTTGAGCGTGAGATGCCAACTCTGTCATTCACAGATTCACCAGTTTTTGTGCTCTTAGACATCGAGAAACACAACCCAGCGAAGGTCACAGTTCTGGTTTCAGTTCTGGGGCTTTTCCTTCATCTCAGGCTGGTGCTGCCAGTGTCTGACTCTTCCTTCCTGCAATATTTCTGCTCTGTGCTCTCGCCTGGATCTGCCCCACACACACTTGGCAGTGGAGGATCCCATAAATCTCTCCCTCACCCACTGGAATCCTGAGGAGCCTCTGGAAAATCCTGAATTTCTTCTTTTTTGGGGGGCTGTAAATGCTTCCCTGCTTGTGTGGGGAACAACTTCTCCCCACCAGTGCAACTGGCACTGATGGCAGAGCTCCAACAATCTCTGTCTCACTAAAGCTTATCCCAATCCATGATCCTTGAATTAATGTCACCATGGACAGGAAAATGCTGACATGAAGCAAAGGCTCTCCACTTCAGCGTGTTCTTCCCAAGATTAATTAAAGACAGATGATTTTAACATCTTCCATCAGCAAATCCCTTCCTTAACTGTTGGAATGTTGTTGATGAAGTGCAAAGACTTGTGAAATTTACTTTGCAGGACAGTTAATACGAAATAAAATTAGTAGCCAGTATTTCTGTTTGAAATGGGCCATTCAGGGAACCTTTCCCAAAATGCAAGGATAAGAAAAATCGGGAGGATGAATGGGAAATTTTAATTAAGCAAGAAAAGATTGGCAGAAGTTAATGAAAACTTGGGGTTTAGAGAAATCTTTAGGTCTGCATTGGGATGGGCAGGAGCAGCCTCCCAGCTTTGGCTGGGGATGCAAACTCTCCCTGGAATTGCTGCTCTGCTTCAGTTGGGAATGTGCAGGAGACGCCTTCACGCTGCTCGTGGGACACCGGGGAGTTCACCCAGTGCCCTCCTCCACCCCTGCCATGGCAGGGACACCTCCCACCATCCCAGGCTGCTCCAAGCCCCAGTGTCCAACCTGGCCTTGGGCACTGCCAGGGATCCAGGGGCAGCCACAGCTTCTCTGGGAATTCCATCCCAGCCCCTCCCCACCCTCACAGCCAGGAATTCCCAATATCCCATCCATCCCTGCCCTCTGGCAGTGGGAAGCCATTCTGTGTCCTGTCCCTCCATCCCTGGTCCCAAGTCCCTCTCCAGCTCTCCTGGAGCCCCTTCAGGCACTGGAAGGTCACAGTGAGGTCACTCCGAAGCTTCTCCTCTCCAGGCTGAACAATCCCAGCTCCTCCTCCCAGCAGAGCTGCTCCATCCCTCTGCTCATCCCGGGATGTGACGCCACCACCTCCCTGGGCAGCTGTGCCAGTGCTTGACCACTCTTTCAGTGAAGAATTTTTTCCGGATGCCCAGCCTGGCCCTCCCCTGGCCCAGCCTGAGGCCGTTCCCTCTCCTCCTGTCGCTGCTCCCTGGGAGCAGGGCCCGACCCTCCCCTCACTGCCAGCTCCTGTCAGGAGTTGTGCAGAGGAGAAAGTTCTCCCTGAGCTTTCTTTTCCCAAACCTCTCTGCCTTTACCGAGGTCACCTCCTCTCTCAGGCTGCTCCTGCCAGGCAGGAGCTTTTCCATGTCCATGCAGAACTTGGGATGTTGTGGCCAAATTTTCAAGAACACGGTCACTGTCACGTTGCTCCAGTCCCGTGTGACTCCTCCAGCCCCACCACTTCCATATCCCGAATTCCAGTGGCTTCAGTGGAGCTCCTTTGGATTTACAGCATCTCAGAGGAGAGGAAAGAATGAAAGTGAAGTCCAAAGTCAATTAATGATTTCTTCCCAGCTCTTACAGAATTGCCTTGGTAATTAGATGCTCAAGGAGCCCCTGGCTGTGCACAGACATGGAAATAGTTTTTTTAAAGTTATCTGGAGGTCTCAAAATGTAGCTGTGAATTAGCAGGATTTTTAAAATGTTTCACTCTCTGTAAATGCCAGAGATGCTCAGAAATGGCCTCTCAAGGCTGTAGGTGTCAGTTTGCAAATGTGGGGGCAATTTGGAAACCTGAATACATTTTATCTATAAGAATATTATGTGTGTGTGTGTGTGTGTGTGTGTGTGTGTGTGTGTGTTAAACAGGATTTTCACCTCGATGCATTAATCTGAGGTAAGAAGAAATATTCACCACTCCACTAAGGAACAGAATTTTATGGCAAATAGACCTTCCCAGGCTGAACTTTGCAATAGGCTTTGAGCTCAATTTATCTTCTGGATGGCAAAATTTAGCTTGTTTTGCTGTAAAAAGTCCAGGTGAAACAACAACAAAAATAAGGTTGTTTTTTCTTTTTCTTTTTTTTTTTTTTTTTTTTAAAAAAAACTCCAAAAAAATATA
>VZRN01001715.1:311184-323225 GCA_013397935.1 Dasyornis broadbenti
TTTTAAAGAAACCTCCAGACAAATATGATTTAGTGGTGGTGATATTTGTTCTTGACAAAGCTAATGCTTTGGTAGCCTTTCCCTTGACCCCTGTAGATGGCGTAGCCAGGAATATTTAAAATGTGATTTATGATGTGCTCTGTGCAACTTCCTAGATGGAGCTCAGAGATGGGTTTGGGGAGAAAAATCCCTCACTGAAGGCCTTCAGCTGCCTGTGGCCTGTCCCGAGCAGGGGAGGGACTCGTTCTTTACTGGACAGGCATAAAGGAGGAGGCCAGAGGATTCCCAAGTGGGATGTCCCTGCAGCAGGCACGGAACCCATTGCCAGCAGCAAAGAAGGGCCGAGTTAAGGCCAGAGAATCATAAAAGCATGGAATGGTTTGGGTTGGGAGAGACCTTAAAGATCATCCAGTCCTACCCCTGCCACGCACCCAAACCCCTGGAGTGATCGGATGAGTTGGGGTTGTTCCTTTTGCACAGAATCCCAGAAGGGTTTGGGCTGGGAGGGACCTTAAAGCCCATCCATGGCCAGGGACACCTCCCACCGTCCCAGGCTGCTCCCTGTCCAGCCCGGCCTCGGACACTGCCAGGGATCCAGGGGAGCAGGAAGAGCTGTGAATGAGAGGGCACCAGGCCAGAGCCAGGAGCTCGAGGCTGTGTTCAGTGTCCTCCAAAGACCTTCAGCTGCATTTCTGCTCCCCCTTTGCCTCCCAGCTCCTCAGTGTCCTTGGACTCTCTGCCTGAGGTTTCTCTCCCTAAAATGGGGATGGCATCAATCCTGACCACAGTGAGGAGGACAAATCTATTGATGATTAGAAAGCGTTCAGGTAACCATGGCAACAGTGCAGCTATTCTGCATCTCACACAGGGACACAAACACGGAGCCTGAATGTGCCCCGAGAGCTCCTCACATTCCCGAGCTGACTCATCACTTCCCAGCCCCTCTTCCCCGCAATTATTCCAGGCAAGGTTGCTTCTGTTGGGTTGGAAGCAACGGAGTAAATTTTTTAAAAGCACCTTGCTTTATTGCTTGCTGGGCAGATTATTCCCAGCAGCACGGCTTCAGCTTGGAAAGAGTCCATAATGTTTGATGGCAATAAAACAGAAAGCTGAGGCGCAGGATTTATGGCCATGAGCTAATGAAGTGCAGGGATGGATGTTCAGTGTAACCCTGCTCCCTGCACCTCTCCGCAGCTCTCAGTGTCCTCCCAGCGCCTTGCAGGGGGTTCAGATGATCCAGGAGCCCTGAGCCTCCCTGGTAATTTCCAGCACTTTCATTTAATCAAAAGAACTTCATCTGCTGCAAAAAGGAGCCGGGACAGGGGAGAAATCGCTCCATGTGGAAACGGTAATGCCATGAAGAGGGAAAGCTTATCCAAGCTCAGGGGAAATAGGGGTGGCTGTTATTTATGAGATTGGTGAAGGATGAGAGCATGGCAGGGAGAGGCTGGGCCTGGCTGCCCCAAGTGGCTCCACTCGCTCTCTGCATCCTGGGAAGGTGCTGCAGCTCCAAATTCCTGCCTGGGAGCTCTGCAGGTGGTGGAAAATGTGGGCCAGGGCATGGGGAAGGTCCTGAGGAGTTCCTGGGAGCTTGACCAGGATTAGCTGGGCACTGGCAATGCCATGCCTTGATTTTGGGAATGTCTGACCTCCATGGCAGTGAGGCCATGGAGATTCCCTGTCCAGCTGGGACCATCCTGCTGGGACTCCTGCCAGAGGTGAGTGGAGATCTCTGTGCTCTGTCAGGAACCAACCTCACCCTCAGCCAAGTGGAGATGGAAATCCCAGCAGCTCAGGTGGGTTCATTCCCTCCCCTCCCTTTTCCCAAGGAAGCCTCATCCTGTCCCAGCTTTCATGTCTGAGTGAAAGACCTGCGAGGTCTGAGTTATTCCTGGGTGGAAGAGAGATCCCACCATGCCCAGCAGCATCCCTGGATAAGCAACACCTTCCCCACCCTGCCCAAACCATGAGGGAACAGAAGATCTGCCTGTCTGCACCTCTGCTCTTGCTCTTGCTGCTCCCAAGAGCAGCAGCACGAATTTCCAACAGGCCCAACACTCAATTTAAATGGAAAACTGGATTTTCCATTGCCTGCTCAGCCTCCAGAGGAGCCCCAGCTGAGAGGGGCCCTCAGGCCTGGCTGGCCCTGGCTGCAGGGAGGCTCCGAGCAGGACCCGGGCTCTGCTGCGGGGGCCCAGCGATGGCACCAGAGCAACGGGCAGGGACTGAGCCCAGGGAGCTCCCCCTGCCCAGGAGGCACAACTTCTTCCCTGGGCAGGGCCCAGCCCTGAACAGAGCCCAGAGAGGGCTGGAGTCTCCTCCCTGGGGATATTCCAGAGCTGCCTGGACACAATCCTGTGCCCTGAGCTCTGGGATGGCCCTGCTGGAGCAGGGAGGTGGCACCAGATGGGACCCACTGAGGTCCCTCTGGCCTGACCCATCCTGGGATTCTGGGATTTTCCCGTCATCTCTGGGCAGAGCTGTGCTGGATCGTGTTGTGGTTTACTTTGTTCTGTGTCCAGTACATGAAAATCCAAGGAGCCGCCATCAGAGCGGTTAAACATTCTCACGAAGCTTGTCCTTATTCCTTCCCCTGCTCCCACAGCTTCCCAGTAACTCTCATTCCCAGTGGATTCCCCCAGGCAAGACAAAGGCAGTGGAAGCCAAGTGTGCTTCCCCTCTTTTCAAGGACACTTGTCCAGTAGCACCATTTAGGGACACTGGGGTGGCACCTGGCCAGGGATGCAGCAAAGCTGAGCAGTGAGTGACCTTGGCTGCAGATTTGCCTGTCTCCTGGAGGGCAGGGCTGGCACTGGAGCATCTTCTTCCTCACTGGAGATGGAGGGAACGGAGCTGAGACTTCCCAAAGTGCTTGAATTACACCTTCCCTGTGTTACTCCTTCAAATTCCCGTGAGGTTTACAACTAATGTGGCCTGAGCACCTTTCCCTGGGTAAACACATTCTAAAACACTGAAAAGTCTCTGAAATACTTCAGAAATCTGGCTCACCATACCTTTGGCTGACAGGAATGTTTGCACTCCACAGAGAGCCAGATTCCAGGTGCTGTTTTCACTCCAGCTCCCTTCAAGCCATAAACTGCCCTGGACACCTCTCCCGGTTAGACTCAACCCAGGGATACTCGCAAACTCTTGTGTTTGGCTGGAAATGAGATGCAGGAGAGGGCAATTGATTGAAAGCTGCTGGGAAGCCTCTCAGGGCCCCTTTGAGCTTTCTGCAGGAAAAGCAGCCTGGTGAGATGTAATTGCTGTTGTCTGGCCAAGCTGCTTTGGATGGAGTGTTCCATTCCTGTGCTGTCCAGAGCCACAAAGCTCTGGAGATGCTGTCACACAAACCTGTCACATTCTGCTCATAAGCTGTGCTAAAAGCATGGCAATAAAAAGTTCCTGCAGCCCAGAGGAGTTGGCTGAGGGTGCTTTTGGTTCCCTCATCTCAGAGCGACCCTCCAGCTTTTGCAGCCGATGTCTCCTTCCCTCCTCAGCCGTGCCAGGGGTAACAATCCAGCAAAAGAGCCCAAAGGACTCTCGGTTCCTCCAGAACATCCTCTCCATTTCTTGGCAGCCTCACCTGGAACCAGACCCTTCTTCCTGCTGCACTGAAATCATTTGAAGAGACAAAGCCAGAGCCCAAATCAATGCCCTCGGAGAGCACACCTGCCCAGATGTGCTGTGTGTGTGATGTCCCCAGGCGTGGGCAGCTCTTCCTAGCACATCTGTTTGACCCCTCCTTTACAGCAGTAATTGGGCACATGGTGCTGTTGCCTTTTCAGCTGGTAAAAATATGAAGCAGACACAGCAGGAAAGGGAAAAAGGGGATTTATTTTGGTTTTAATGGGATCCTGAGTGCACGGCTCGTCACAGGTGGAAACACACCGAGAGCACCCCGTATAACGCGGATACAATTTTTATGGACCTCACAAATCAGCACATCTACCTAAAATCCCCCAATGAGAAACTTAACAGATGAAGTCATTGTCTCCCTATTCTAATTACCCCCTAAATGAGATTCCAGTCCAGGTTACAAAATCTGTTCCAGAGAGAGAGAGACTCCATCCAAGGCTGGAGCCTCCAGGTCTGAGAGAGTGCAGAGCTCTTGGCCTCCTGCTGTGAATGTTTGGTCTTCCCGCTTTGCAAAAGCCCCAAACTGAGCTCAATATCAGCCTGCAAGAATTCCAGATGTGTGGGGCTGAGGGACAGAGTGGGTGTAAAGGGTACAAGGAAAGGGAAAGGGCATAAAATAAGGGGATAAAAAGGGTATGAAAAAGAAAAGACAGAAATCATCAGGCATCAGTGCAAGGACAGCCCCAGAGTGAAATCTCTGCTCGTGTATCCCTGTTCCTGCTCATCCCAACCTCCAGATTCCAGCTGTGCCAGGCCATGGAGTGTGCCCACAACCCTTGGGACAGGCATGAGCAGCTCCCTGGGGCAGGGGCTGGGGGAAGCTGGCTGTGGGACATGTCCTGTGAGTGTGGGACCTTTCTGAGGGACAGGGTTCAGGTTGTCCACTGTCCCCAACACAGGGGGACAGAACCAGGGCAGGGCTGCCTCTTCCCAGCTGGGACCAGGAGCCAAGCAGTGAAACCCTTCAGATCATCCACCTGCGCAGGTGCTGGCTGCAAATGGGGCACTCCCGGTGTGGCTGGAGGTCCCAGGTGTGCCTGTCCCTGTGCAGGGAGAGGCTGCAGCCCCTGCCCTGCTGAGCTTTCCCTGGGGGCACCCCTGGGCTCCCCCTGAGCAGGGGCTGCTCTCCCTGCTGCAGCCCCGTCCCTCATTGTTTGATTTATTCCAAGTTTGGCACCAACCCAAGCAAAGCCTGGTGAAAAACCAGCCCTGGAGGAACCACACATTCTGTGTTTCCAAGGGCGTGGGTTTGCTCTTTGATCTGTTGGCTCCGAGGGGGAGGGAAGGCCCCTCACATCTTGTTCAGTGCTTTATTCACACACGTGTAATTAAGATCTCCTGTATCTACAACTCGGCCTGCCTTTAATTAGAGACATTTCAGCACCAGAAGCGCTGGCACAAACAGATAATGGAGCTGCCTCTGTGCACTGCCAGGAGACAAAACCGACCACGGGAAAAGACAATTTCCCTGGAAATTAACTGTGCACTCTGCCTTGGAATTCACTGCTCTGTTTCCCCCAGGGCTGATGGGAAGGAGTTGAAACACCATCCCCGTGTGCTGGGGTGCTGGCCAAGCTCACAGCGCCAGAGAGGAGCTGTGCCCACGTGGGAGGCACTGGCAGCTCCTTCAGAGCAGAGCTCCTGGTGGGGTGGGCACCAGGCCTGGCTGGGATCTTCAGGGACCCAGAGGCTTCTGAGAAGGCTCGGCTCAGGGCAGGGACAAGAGGGGCTCGAGGTGAAGCCACCCCACACTGCCAGCCCTGTGTGCAGACTGGGGCTGGTCCCTGTAGGAGGAGGGTAAATCCTAAATCCTTCCTCCTCCCATCCTGAGCTGTTTCATCCCTGCTGGGTCTCAGGTTTGGAGCCACCTCTGAGCCTGGTTCTGATCCATGGGAGGAGGAGGAGGAGGAGACCCAGGATGCTCTCCCGGCTCCTACTTGTGGGGTGGCCTCAGTCTGTCCGTCTTCTGTGCAGTTCAGGGACATCTCCCCGATTTCCCCCCATCACCTGCTGCTGACAGGAGCTCTGACACTGAACAGATCGAGGACATGAGATCCCCGTGCTCAGCGATGACTCCAGGGTGGAGGACAAGGGCAAAGTGAGACTTTCCACGTCCTGGGGCTGTGCAATCAAACAACAGATCCACCCAAACTGAACCCTCAGGTGTCTTCAAGGCTTCCCAGAGGCAACCCCCAGGGAAGTTTTGGGATCCAGATTTACTTGTGGGTGCTGCTGGGTTCGTCACACTATTCTGCAGGAGCTGATCAAAGTGACCTGTCAGAAACAGCATCAAGGCAGAGAGAATAAATTGAGGTCTGAGAGTCCTGGAACACGGAGAGGAGAAACAGCTTTAAATCCCTGGCTGGGTTTAGTGGAACCAGCAAGATCCTTGGATACAGAAATCCAAAGAGGTCAAGTGATGGGGGCCAGAGTTTGTGATCCCCCTTCGTTTGGTGCCAGTGACATCGCCAAAGGATGCTCTGTTCGGATGTCCTCAAGGAAGTCAGTATCAGAGGAAAGCTGGGAAGGTTTGAGAACAGAGTCCCAGGAAGGACTGGGACCTGGAAAGCCCTGCTCCAGGAGAGATGGGAACCCACAGTTTGATCATGGAAGTTCATCAGTCTCAGCCTAATTCTGAGCTCAGGAAGCGCTTTCCAGAAGCTGAGGGCACAGAGGTCGCTTGAGAAGCCAAAGCCAGATGAGAGCAGTGACAAACTAAAGCCAAGGAAAGTCAGGCCAGAAACCAGGTGGTCACATTTAACCTTTGCCACTCCGCACCTCAGGATCTGAGGTTTTCCTCAAAATCTCCAGATTTCCCAACCATTTTCAATCTCCTCCTGATATCTTCCCTCCCTCCAGCACAAGCTGTGACTGACGAGGATATCTCTGGATCAAGCTCCCTGAAACAAAGTCAAGTCAGGATAGAAATATTCTCCCCTGGTCCTTTCTCAGCCACCACATCTGAGATTATTCCTGCCTTTCCATCTTATTTCAGAGCTTTGGTGTGGCAGGAGGATCCTGGAGGATTTAAAGGTCATTCCTGGACAAAGAATGGGTATTGCTGTTGTCTGTAGGCCACATGTACTTTGATTTAAATCCAGTTTTGTGAGTTCTCATACTCTCAGATTTGGGGCAAGAGACTAAACCAGGCAATAAGGGAAGCTGCCACTTGGGAACTCTCCTTTTTTGTTATTTTTCCATTATCTCACCCACGAGGAGCCAATCTCCTGCGTGGGGAGGTGGTGCTCTGCTGTCAGAGCTCTGAGGTATTCACCTGCTGGTGGAGAGCATGGAAAAGATTGTTTTCTCCAGTGGGCAATACGTGAAGAGCAGCTCATTTTCCCACTTTTTTGTGTGCAGGGGAGCTTGGCTGCTCCGTGCTGCATCCTGAGGATCCCTGGGACAGCTCTGCCCTGGAGCTGGGGTAGGACAGGCAGGAGGAGAGGACACGAGGCACAGCAGGAGCTGGGGGGAGCAGGAAGCAGCACCCAGGGAGAGAATCACAGAATCCTGAAGGCTGGAAAAGGCCTTTAGGATCATCAAGTCCCAGCACACCCCAGCCCCACCACTAAACCACGTCCTCAAGCGCCACCTCAACACGTTCTTTGAACCCTTCCAGGGATGGTGATCCCACCCTGGGTGGTAAAAATGGTCACCGGGGCTGTGCAGGTTTTGTGCGGATTTTTGGAGTGGGAGCAAGGCTGGGAATGATCCCCTCTCCATCCTTCTGAGGGTGTTGGTTGTGCCATTTCCAGGGAGTTGTTCCTTTCCATCGAGCAGAACTTCTGGGATTCCAGTTTGGTTTGATGTTTGGTTTGGTTTTCTAATTTATATTCAGATGATTCAGAATTCAGAGCTCAAGAAGCATTTTGTTTTGTTTGTGAGTTGTTAAGAGAAATGTGTGGGCAGATCCATGCCAAGTCCCTGGTTTAACGGGAATGCTGCTCCATTGCCTCAGGAATGGGCTCATCCCAGCAGCCTTTGCTGGGCTCTGTTGATATTTCACCCCTCTGGCCACTGAATCTCCCTTTCAGTCAGCAGAGAAAACTCATTTCAGCTTCACCCCCACGGCCTCCCTCAGAAATCTGCCACAGGATGGGATGAAGGGCACTTCCCTCTCCCAAAGGAATACTGGAGGGGCTCAAAGACATGGATTTAAGTGGGAATCCACAGCTCGAACTCCATCCAAAAGGAGGTGATGGATTTAGCAGGACAAAGAATTCCTCACTGGTAACACAAATATATCCTTGGACAAAGGCACCAAACAGCTGCAGCCAATTATTGAGGGGAAAAAAAGTCAATCTATGGCTAAATTAAAAATAAAGAAATTAATACAATTTAATGAGCTTTAACTCCGCAGAAAGTTGAAGAAGGATGGGATATTTTGATTTTGGACTCATTACAAACAACAAAGTGCTTTGACAGGAGATGCTAAATTTCCCAGAAGACCACTCTTTAATTAATTTAAAATCATAAACCAATTAACATATTTAATACTAAACGCCCATACAATTAATTTGGCACTCGGAGAAGATGCATGGTATTTAGGGAAAGGAAAAGAAAAGCCGTATTTCTCACAGATAAATATGACGTTGATTTATTTAAGCACAAAATTCACAAGGAACAGGACGAACACCCCTTCAGGTAAAAAACTCATCTCTGTGGAGGCAACATGGAGGGAAAAGTGGCCTCATTTTCCTGGTTTACGGGAGGAAAATGGGATAAAACTTTTCCAGAGCCTCCAGACCACAGCAGCTGGCTCCAGGCTGGGTCTGTGCTGGTGGCAAAGAGTTTGGAGCCACAGAGCAGCAGCTCTGTCCTGTTCTCCTGTTCTTTTCTAAATGGTCCCAAAAATCCCCTCAGGGCTGGCTGGAGAACAGGGCTGAGGAATCCTCCTAGGTGGGTAAAACAGCTGAAGAAAAAATAACAAAAATGAGGGTTTGAATCTGTCATTTTAATCAAAGCATCTATTTGGGGATCAAACAGATAGTTGGGGTCAATATTTCTGCTTGGCATCAAGACTTCCGAGTGAAATACTCATGTTCAGACATGACAAACATTTCAGAACAACTTCTCCTTTCCTGAGGAAAAGAAATTTGGCTCTCTGTTTGCCTGTTTTCCGAAAATAAAGTGTATTTTCATGGATTTTTTTTTTTTTTTTTTTTTTTGCCTGGTNAAAATTTGGCTTTTTTTTTTCCTGTTTTCCAAAAATAAAGGTTTTTTTCATGGATTTTTTTTTTTTTTTTTTTTTTTGCCTGGTGTCTTGCAGTTAACCTGTCATTATAAACCCAGTTTGACAAATGGTGTTTTTAATTTTTTTTTCTGATGAGATGGGCCCCATGGTGCCCTCCCACAAACCTCGTGTCTCTCCCCTCTGGGAATAAACTGCCACCGAGGTTCTGGGGGTTCTGCAGATTCCTCAGCAGAGATTTTAAAAGCCAGCCTCACCTGGGTGCTGTTCTTCTCCCCCTCACCAGTGAAACTGGAGTCTGGGCACTGCTGACCCACGTTCCCAAAGATGTCCCAAAATTCCCTCTCTGCCAGGGACCAAAGAGCCGGAGAGTCTTCACTGAATGTTCCACAGCTTCAGCGTTTGGAGCCCAAAGTTCCCTCTGGGAATGTGGCCTGTTCCTGCCCGTGGGACACAGCTCTTATTTTGCCCCTTCCCCCTCAGAACCTTTTTTGGTGACTCCCTGTGGCTCCTGAGGAGCGAACTCAGTTTTGTCGATTTTCCTCACAAATTCCGAGCAGCAAAGGCCATCAGAGGGTTTGAAATGTGCCCCAAGTTCAGGTGGAACTTCAAGCGTTTCTCCCGCAGTCCAAACCACTGCAAATGGGGCAAATGAACCAGGGAAGAGGCTCATTCCTGTTGGCATATCTGAGTTCCACCAGCTCAGGAGCTGTAAGGGGACTGGTGAGAAATATTTGTGCAGGAAAGATTTTCCATAAAATCCAGAATGGTTTGGGTTGGAAGGGACCTTGAAGCCCCTCCTGTCCCACCCCTGCCATGGGCAGGGACACCTTCCACTGTCCCAGGCTGCTCCAAGCCCCAGTGTCCAACCTGGCCTTGGACACTGCCAGGGATCCAGGGGCAGCCACAGCTTCTCTGGGCACCCTGGGCCAGGGCCTCCCCACCCTCCCAGGGAGGAATTCCTTCCCAATATCCCACCTAAATTTCCCCTCTGTCAGTTTGAACCCATTCCCCTTGTCCTGTCACCCCAGTTCCTGATCAAGGTCCCTCTCCAGCTTCCCTGGAGCCCCTTCAGGCCCTGGCAGGTGCTGTGAGGTCTCCACACAACCTTCTCCTCTCCAGGCTGAACATTCCCAGCTCTCCCAGCCTGGCTCCATAGGGAAGGTGCTCCAGTCCCTTTATCCACTTCATGGCCTCCTCTGGACTCACTCCAACAGTTCCTTGTCCTTCTCATGTTGGGGACACCAGAACTGGGCACAGTTCCAGGTGGGGTCTCAGCAGAGCAGAGAGAATCCCCTCCCTGGCCCTGCTGCCCCCAGCTTTGGCTGCAGCCCAGGATTTCTTTGGCTTTCTGGGCTGTGCCATCCTTTCCCCAGGATTTGTGCCTAAACAGCTCAGAACACGAAGCTTTCTGGGAACTGATAAACTTCCCGTGGCTGTGGAGCTGAGGGAAAACACACCCAGATAGGAGAACTCTTGTGTTGGGGTCTCAGCTCCTGTCTGGTTTCATGTGAGTCTCCCAGGAACCCCTGTGGATAATTTGTGTGCATCTTCCTCGCTCTTCCTTTGATGGACAAGTGTTTATTTTCTGATATTCCAGCCTGAGTGGGGAGAAATGGAAGATGCCTGGAGCAACAGTTCTCCAGGTCATTAGGAAGCCAATCAGAGAGGGGCTGAAGCTCCGGGTGATGTTTTCCACTGGCATCAGAGAAGGAGGGCATGGCCTGTCCTATTCAAGCAGTTCAAAGAATTCTTCACATGGAGGAAGGAGCACCAAGTTTAAGGGTTGGGAGAAAAATAGGAAGAAGATCAAATAAACTTTCAAACCTGGCTGTGTGTGATCTGAGAAGCCTTCTGACAATAACATGTTATTGCTCATCATTACTGAAAGACAGAATTAAAACTGCTTTAGTGCTTGAAAGTGCTTTTCTGGACTGCAGCACGCCAGTGTTTCTCCTGCATGGAGTGGGAAACTGGGAATTTCTGGGTTTATCAAAACGGTCTGGAAGGCAAGGGAAAGCTCCCCCGGGTGCAGTTTCCCTGCAATTCCTGCTGGGAGCAATCCCCAGCCCAGCTCCGGGTGAGCACAACCTTCATTTCTGGGCACATCCCTGTGTGCTGGGCTCTGCTCTGAACACTGAAATTCCCATAAGCTGGTATTTAACGGGAATTCTCAGCTTTTTCTGAGGTTTTAGAATTCTCAGGTTTTAGAAGGCTGAGGACCGTGAGCAGAAAAGAGTTTGTAAGGAAAAAGGGAACTTGTGAATGGTCCTGATAACAGAGGCCATGCCTGGGTTTCTGGGATACAGGAGAGCTTTGGGCCAGAGAACCGGGGAATCACGGAATATCCTGAGCTGGGAGGGACCCACAGGGATCATCCAGGGCAGCCCCGGGCCCTGCACAGACACCCCAACAATCCCACCCTGGGCATCCCTGGCAGCGCTGTCCAAACGCTCCTGGAGCTCTGGCAGCCTCGGGGCCGTGCCCATTCCCTGGGGAGCCTGGGCAGTGCCCAGCACCCTCTGGGGGAAGAACCTTTCCCTGATCTCCAGCCTGAGCCTGCCCTGGCCCAGCTCCAGCTGTGCCCTGGCTCCTGTCCCTGGTCACCCCTGCCCTCAGTCACCAGGACAAAGCCCTGGCAGTGCAGGAGCTTTGGGCAGAGCCTGGAGCTTCTCCCTGGGCTTGGGGCTGTGGGGTGGATGAGGAGCCAGAGGAAACCTTCGTTGCATCTGCAATCCTTGCTCCTCATGGGAATCACGGGGGTGTGGGCTCTGTGTCCCCACATTTCCCAGACATGGAGACATGGCCCAGCTGCTGGAAGATTTGTTTTTGTGCCCAGGCTCCTCTCCCTGAGTCCCAGCCCATCCACTTTCTGCAAACCAACATGGGAAGGGCTTTTAGGCCCTTTTCTCCAGGTGAGAGGACTGGGCTGTTTGTGGGACAATCCCCAGCAGTGCAGATTCCCCTCACCAGGGAGGGATCAATGTCAGGCATCCCTCGCAGGGGTGTTCAGCCTGTCCAGGGCACTCAGCAGCCTGGGCTGCGGGATCAGCAGGGATAAAGCCTGGCTGCTGCTGCAGCCACTGCTCCCTTGTTACTGTTTGTTTCTTTGGGAATTGCCTCACTTACTAGAAATGATTTAAAATTTTGTACACAAAAACTCATCAAGAACTCAAATTATCTCCTTTTTTTTTTTTTTTTTTTTAACCAC
>VZRN01001715.1:323242-346064 GCA_013397935.1 Dasyornis broadbenti
TATTTCCTTTTTTTTTTTTTTTTTTTTTAAGCACGGGAAGAAATGCAGAATCAGCCTGAAATCATTTCGAAAATAATAAAGGCAGATTCAGTGACAGACTGAAAAGCAGAGCAAGTACAGCTGTGAGCTGGTCTAGGTTTATCTCAGCTACTGAAAAGCAGACAAAAGGTATTGGTCTAGCTTAGACTTAATTTTTTAAACTAACACTTGGTTGCATAGAGATTGGGGAAATAATGAATATTCTGCTTCAGCTGCTGCACCAAAAAATTCAGAAACAAAATGGCACATGTCACATTGAAACAAGATTGGTGCTGCTTCTTTGTAAGTGGGATGAGCACTGCCTTTAAAAACACTATTTTTAGTCAACTAAAATTTACCATTGACATGAAGTGAAATGTTTGTCTCCTTTTCAGAACTTGGGTCTCCTGTTCAGTGTTTTTCCTTCAGTGGGAAGCGGGGGAGAGGGGGGGGAAGTTTTGGAGCATTTCTTACCACTTCCAGATGGATTTTGCTCCTGAGAATTGCAGGTTTCTTGTGCTTTCAGTGCTTGTTAAAACAAGAACAATAAAGTCTGACCATGTTTGAGGATGATTTGGGTCAGGGTGACCCCAGGCCCCATCTCTGTGGCCACACCAGCCCAGGACAGCAGCAGACATTCCCAGCAGGAGCTCCAGGCTGGGAACCTCAGTTCCCTTCCCAAAGGTCCATCCTGGCCCTTTGAGGGCCAGCTGGGACAGGGTGTCCTGGCAGGACCTCCCGCTCTGTCCGACCCTGGAGGGAGCAGGTGACAAATGGAGTTCTGGGATGTGCCAATTGTCTGAGTGATGTGTCCTCTCCCTAGAATGCAGCCCATAATCACAGCAATTATCCATGGCAATCATTAATAATTGCATTTCCCTTCAATCAATTTTTACTAAAATATAGCTTTTGTGCCAGATTCCAGTTAATTTTTCCCATAGATGTGTCTCAGGCCTTGGCAATATTCCTGTGGGAAGATCAATCAGAACCCATGACAAGATGACATGCTACATTTCTTGGGGATCCAAATTTTAATTAATTGTTATTCATAAACTAATTATTGGATTTACAAATGAGTTATCGGGAAATTCATTAGCCCTTGGAAGCTGCGTGTCAGCCTTTTGCAGCAGGATATGAGTCTGCTTTTCTTCAGGAGAAGGAAATTCATGCCTTGAAATGCAAAAGGGTTTTTTCCCTGGAGCTCTGGGGCCCTGGCCAAGGTCATGCCCCATCCTCGCCCCGTGAGGTGCTGGCATCTGGCCTGCCTCGAACTTGGTGTGAGAGCAGCTGTGGGGGACAAATTCTGAACTGAATGGAGAGAGGAGTGGAGTGTGGGCTCAGGAACAGTTCCAGGAGAAAGCCAAGGAAAATGCCCATTCCTTTTAGCCTTGACTCCTTCCCATAGGAGTGGCCCAGAGCTGGGAGTGGGGCTGGGGCCTTCCTGCCTGTGCTGAATCTCGGCCTGGTTTGGGTTGGAAAAGAGCTTAAAGCCCATCCAGTGCCATGGGCAGGGACACCTCCCACTGTCCCAGGCTCCTCCAAACCCTGTCCAACCTGGCCTTGGGCACTGCCAGGGATCCAGGGGCAGCCACAGCTTCTCTGGGCACCCTGTGCCAGGGTCTCAGCACCTCACAGAAGGTGCTGAACAGGAAACAATCAACTTCGGAGAGCAGCTCCAATCTCTGCCCTAGGACAGGGACGGGAGCCAGGGAACGGCTGGAGCTGGGCTAGAGCAGGCTCAGGCTGGAGATCAGGGAAAGGTTCTTCCCCCAGAGGGTGCTGGGCACTGCCCAGGCTCCCCAGGGAATGGGCACGGCCCCGAGGCTGCCAGAGCTCCAGGAGCGTTTGGACAGCGCTGCCAGGGGTGCCCAGGGTGGGATTGTTGGGGTGTCTGTGCAAGGCCAGGGGTTGGGCTGGGTGATCCTGGGGGCCCTTTGCAATCAGGAGATTCCATGATTCTGTGAATAGAGGGACAGCCCACTCCTCCCCCTAAAGATGACTCTGAATTCTATTTTTTTTGTGTGCCTTCATCACTTCATCTTTTTACCACCTCTCTCCACCTTCCAAGATTTTGCCTCACTGCTGCAAACTGATAAATCGACATCATTTTCATCCAGCAAAAGTGAGAAGAAATGTTGATTGCAGGTTGATTTGGGACCCAGATCCTTGTGCCAGTGCCTCTGGTGTGGGGAGAGGCTGCCCTGGTGCCTCTCACAGTGAATCATTGCAGCCCTGCTGGGAGCTGTTCTTTTAGCAGCCTGTCCTCAGCCAGGGGTATTAATTGTTTTCAAATATCTGAGATGTCTGAGTTGTTCTTGCCTGAGGTGATAGTGAATTCTATTAAATCCTGTCAATTCTATTAAATCCTGTCAATTCTATTAAACCCTGCCAGTTGCTGTCTGGGCACTAATGCAGAGATGCCTCTGACTCGTGGTTTGTGACTGAGAGGGTTCGAAGGTGAAACTGCCTGAAACCCTGAAAAAGGGGATTCTTTGAAGCACATTTATCCCCTGACCACGTCACCTTTCAACATCTGGGAATTCAAAATACGCCGGGATGAGTGTTCCGAATGGAGCTTTTCAGAGCCATTCCAGACAGAACCAGAGCTGTAAGAGTCAAAGGTTGTATTACCAGGAAAATCCCAGTTCAAATTAAAATCAAAAGTTGCTATCAGCGCTCCTAAAGTGGATGAAAAATGTCCTTGTTTATCCTACTGGAGTTTGCAGCAGCAGCAGAATTCCGTGTGCACTGCAAACCTCTGTGATTTGTCAGCTCTCCCAGAGCCCAGCACTTAATGGATGGGAAAGCAGAGCTGGCGTTTCTAATCCAGTCCCCTGGATGCTCAGGGCAGGGCAATGTTGACTTTGGAGCATCCGGGAATGAACTGGGCCTCCAGGCACTCTGCTCCTGTCAGGGAATCGCCTGCTCTGCCTCTGGCCCGTCCTGGCAGTTCCCACATTTCCTTGGATGTCCAGGAGGAAAATGGGAAACTCTCAGGGTGCTGCCCTGAGAGAAGCCTGAATCCCTGTCCAGAGCAGGAAAGTGTCAGAAACTGAACAGGAGCTGCATTCCCCACTGTCCTAGGGCCACCCCTGGAATGCTTGCCCCCTTCCCGGGATGGAAGCTCCCATGGGAGCTGTTTGTGGAGGGCGAGGCTGGTTTGATGCAGTGACAGCACCTCAGCACCCCAAATCCCATCCCTTGGAGATGCCAGGTTTCCTTGCTCTGTTCAGTTCCCTCAGTCCAGCTGTGATGCCTTGGAACGGAGCAGTGAGATCCAGGGAAAAGAAGGATGGAGGGCAGGCTTGGGGCAGCGGGAGGAGACAGGACAACAGATCAGAGAGCACTGCCCGGGCTGCCAGGAGGCAGGAATGGGGTGTGGAAACATGGAACAATTCCTCAATCGCATGGCCACTGCCACCATCCTTCCCCCATCTTTCCCCCAGCTCAGGCTTATCCCGGGGGCTGGGAAGGAGCATTCTCATGCCAGGGATTTTTAGACTGAAGGGATCTGGGTGCCTTCCAGTCCCTGAGCCATTTCCCATTGCAAGAACATCCCAGCTCCCTCTCCAGGCTCTGGACAACCCCAGCAGCCGTGCCCACCTCCCTTGCTGGTGCCTGCGTGGGGCCGGGGTAATCAGACCTTCACTGGAAGAGAAACTGGGATGAGTCTCCCCCGTGCCAGGCTGAGCCAGGAAAACCACCAAAAGCTTGGATCTTCAGAGGCTGAAACAAAGAATTGTTCTGCTGGAGGTTCTGCTTCTGTGGCACACTCGGGGATCACAGCCCTGAGCGATCCCAGCAGTGCCAGCAAAAAGGGGAAATGCCTGTTCTGCTTCCTGAGCCTCAATCCCTCACTCCATCACCCCAGCTTGTCTCCCTCATCCCAGCCCCACTCCTTCATCCCAGCCCCACTTCCTCATCCCAGTTCCCCTCCCTCATCCCAGTTTCCCTCTTTCCTGCTGTCCTGACAGTGCCTGCATCAGGCCCCATCTCTGCAGGTCGGCTGCTCCAGGTGTGCTCTGGCAGAGCTGCTTGTTCTGCTCTGCTCCCCACACCATCCACCTTGCTGCAGCCTCTGGATTTTGCAGGATCTTTCGGAAAAAGCTTCAGTCCCCAAGCCCTGGTCGGATAGTTCAGCAAGAAGTGGAGTGGCAGGACAAGCAGTAATGGATTCAAAGTGAAAGAGGGGAAATTTAGATTCCATATGTGGAAGGAATTCTCCCCTGTGAGGGTGCTGAGGCCCTGGCACAGGGTGCCACAAAAAATGCGTCAAAAAACGGGATCAAAGACTGCATAACTGGATGGAATGGAGTGTGGGCTGGTCCTTTGCTGGGCAGCAGGGCAGAGCTGATGGAGGGGGGCATCCCCTGGATCCAGTGCTGGGATGAGCTCCCAGGGAGCTGCTGGGACCCTTGGAGGGCCTTTCTGCTCCTCTGGGATGATTCCCACTGAGCCTCCCAGCCCCACGGGCCCTCTGAATCTCCCCCTGCCACCCGTGGTGGAATCTGCTCGATGGATCCCAAGATGAGTGGAAAACAGGGATTCCTGGCCAGGATGAAGACATAAGAGTGCCAGCGTCATCCTGATTTCTTGGGCAAACCCAGCAGGAGAACGAATGTTTTTATCTCCTTCTTCTCCATGTAAATGCTTCCCTCCCTGTCCTGGTGGTGCTGCCTGGAATGCTGCCCTGCCCCATTCAGGGAGGTGACATTCCTGTCCCAGTGCCCCGGGATGTCCCTCAGGAGCGACTGAGCTGTGGAGAATGGAGATGGGGACTCAGAGCCCTGCAGAGCTGCAGTCTCCTGCCTGGAAAACCCTCAAGGATTTCTTTTTCCTACAAGTTTCCTCTGTGGACAAAACTCCTCCTGACTAACAGAAAAATGCTTCCATTTCAGCCTCAATGCCTTGCACTTTGAATAAAAATAAGAGATTTTTTTTTTTCCCCACATTAAACTTTCTGGAGTTTCTGAGGTGGAAAGGCAAAGAGCTGGAGGAAAGAGTGGGACAGCAGAAATGATCAACAGCTCTGAAGATGCTGCTCAGTGAGACAGCCAAGAATTTGAGGGTGGGGAGGCCCTGGCCCAGGGTGCCCAGAGAAGCTGTGGCTGCCCCTGGATCCCTGGCAGTGTCCAAGGCCAGGCTGGACACTGGGGCTTGGAGCAGCCTGGGACAGTGGAAGGTGTCCCTGCCCATGGCAGGGGTGGAATTTGATGATTTTTAAGTTCCTTTCCAACCCAGAGCCTCTCTTCTCTCCAGTCTGCCCATGAAGACTTTATAAACCAACATTTTAACCCCTAATCAAGAAAAGAGCTTTGTCTGGTAGCTCAAGATATTGAAATGCCTTACCACTTTCCTCACAAAAATCAAAGTATGAACAGGAACAATAGGAAAAGAAAAGAATAAAACATCCACACACTCCCCACACAGCCTCACCTCACTGCAATTAACCTTGATGCTTTTCCTTCTTTCCTCTAGTGATAATTTATAGCCAGATTTCCAAACCAAATGGTATGTCTGGAAAAAAGTTGAAATTTAATTATTTCCCTTTAACTTGGGCTGTTTCATCTCTCTCTCTTTTACTTTCTTTTTTTTTTTTTTCCCCGCTGAAACTGTTTACTGATTCACAAAAACTTCTGAAACTGCATTTTTGAAGCTCATCCACTATTTGTCAGGGAGAAAAAAAAAAAGAAAGACACAAAACCAATGCAAAAAAACCACCCAGCTGCTGGTCTCACATTCTGCTTTCAGCCCCTACCTGGAATTGAGACAGCCACCGCAGATATCACAGCTTTTTTGGGGGTTAGTGTCACACATGGCTGCTGTGGCCGAGTCCCTGAATCATCTGCAGGCCGGATTTCACCCTGTGATTGATTCTCAGGTCATGAGGGCTGTTTGTTATGCCAGTTTGGCATCGATGGGTGCATTTGAAGAGCAGGATCAGGAGCTCCTGGTGATCCCGGGCTGTTCCTATCCCTCTGAGCCTGACACTGAGCCCTTCTGAAGGAGATGCAGAGGAGGCTCCGCTGCTGCTGGAGACAGGGCCCTGAGGGAGAGGCTGCCCACTCACAGAACCCAAATTCATCAAACAGGGGGGTGCAGGGGGCCCCACAGCCCGGGGACAGCCAGGGCAGGGGTGGCAGAGAGAGGGTGTGCTGGCACTTCTGTTGGGACAGGCTCCCTAAAATGAGGGAATAAAGCCCTTTCTCAAGGGGAAACCACAGGAGGAACAGCTGAGGGCACTTGGGTTGTTCGGCTGGAGCAGAGCAGACTCAGCACCATCCCAGCTTCTCATGAGGGGAGGAGCAGGGGCAGGCACTGAGCTCTGCTCTGTGTGACCAGGGACACCACCTGAGGGCCTGAAGTGGTGCCAGGGCAGGGTCAGGTTGGATTTTAGGGAAAGGTTCTTCCCCCAGAGGGTGCTGGGCACTGCCCAAGCTCCCCAGGGAATGGGCACGGCCCCGAGGCTGCCAGAGCTCCAGGAGCGTTTGGACAGCGCTGCCAGGGATGCCCAGGCTGGGATTGTTGGGGTGTCTGTGCAGGGCCTGGGGCTGCACTGGATGATCCTGGGGGTCCCTCCTTGCTCAGGAAATTCCATGAAAACAGCCTTTAAAATGGGAGTGCAGGGAGGGAGCCTGCACTGTGCAGCTCCTTTCGCCTGAGTTTGGGAAGATTCTTCAACTGCAGTTGAGTCCCTCCCTTCCCTCACACACCTGAGGCCAAACCTGCCTGCAGGAGGGGATTCCTGTCTCAGTGCAGGCCTGGAGGAGCCTTGTGCTGAATATTTAAACTCTGCAGCCCATCCACAGCCAGGGCCACTCTTGCCATGAGTGAGAAATAATTGATAAGCGGAGAGAAAGCCAGCAGGGACCAGTCCTGCACCCTCTGCTTGTGTCTTTAACTCCCCCAGAAGCGCTGTGAGAGCAGATCAGCCCTCCCTTCTGCACAAACTCACAGGCAGGAAGGAATGACAGCTGCTCAAATGTGGATTTTTTTACACACCTGACCTAAAATTAGCAGCACACAGTGAACAAACACCTGGTGCTGCTCTGCTTTGAAACCAAGAAAACCCTGCTCTGGTTGAGCCCCCAGTCAGGGAAGGTGCAGATGGGGCAGGAAGATGCCTCTTCTTGCTTTAATGAGAGCAATACCCTGAAAGCAGCAGCTCCACTCTGAAAGCCATCAAGGACAGATCGACCTGGGATCCTGCAACGGCATTTTTTATAAAATGGCATTTTTTTTCTAAACACCTGTCCCAGTGTTAGCAGCGTTTCAGAACAGACCTCCAGGAACAGAAAGAGTCAGGACACATTGCAGATGAAAGGGAGCAGAATTAGAAGAGATGGATGAAAATACTTATGCAAATGAAGCTTTCAAGCCCGTCAAGAAACTCACCACGACACTCATTTATTACTTTATTAAGACAGCAGATGGCAAACTGCTAATGAATGTGGAAGCCAGCAAGAATTTCTATAAACAAACAGAAGGAGGAAGCTGGGAGGGAGGAACAGCTGGGTTTGGATCCAAACCTGTGCTGCTTTGTGCACAGGCCCAGGTAAAGCCACGGGGTTTGGGAACAGCAGGAGGCTGAAGGGATCAAGGCAGGGTGATGCTGAGGAGGTTTGGGAGAGCCACTTCCGAAAAATGCTGCTGGGATGATGAGATCAATGCCCTGCCTCTTGCCTGATGATTTTTGCTTTTTCTTTTTTATGTACCATTTTATACATTTTCTGTGCCCTTTAAACATTTTCTGTACCCTTAGCCTAAATGTAATTTTTGCAGTCTGATATTCTAGCTTGGTTTTGGGGTTCTGCAAGGCAGAAAAACCAAACATTCACAGTGGGAGGTCAGAGAGCCCTGTGCTATCAAAACCTCGAGGTTTCAACCTTAGTTGAAACCTTCTCTCTGAAACATATTTTATCAGCTGAGCTCTAGCCTCATTTGGAGAAGGTTTCTTTAGAATAAGGGGACATTACTTCATTTATTAAGCTTCCTATTAGAAAATCCTAGACAAATATGCTAATTTGCAAAGTCCATAAAATTGTATACGCATTGTACAGGGTGTGCATCTGGGTGTGTTCCTCCTGTGAAGAGCTCTGCACCTCAGATCCTGTTAAAACACCCAGGTAAAATCCTTTTACCCCTTTAACCGTGTCTGCCTGATAATTCTAAGAGCAGCCAAAAGACAACATGGCTGCCCCGGCTAAGGGAGGAGAGGCAGCTCAGAGCGCAGGGATATGAGCCAGCCCACATTCCCAAAGCACACAGGGGAGGGTAAGGGTCATAAACCATAAAAAAGGTTCAACACCAGCTGAAATCGGGCCTCAGGCAACTCCTGCCCGTGCTCAGCCCATCCAGGCAGAGGCTGAGCAGTGGCACAGGCACAGAAGCCATGGGTGGTGCCCCCAGAGCCGCCTCCCAGGACAGGGACAGGCTCTGCTGGGCTCCTCTCCAGCCCGGCCCCTCCTGCAGCACTTCCAGGCCCGTTCCACAGCAGGACAAGGCTTGGCCGCTCCGTGCAGGTTTTCAGGTGCAATCACCTCAACACATTAAACACCACTCCTGTATCAGCAAAATCTTAAAGCCTCTGAGGAGCCTCAGCTCCTGGCCTGCAATGCAGATTTCCCTCCTGTGACCAGTTATTTGCTGGTTTCATCCCAGCTCTCCTGACCAGTTTATGCAGGGGGATACCATGGATATCGTGCAGGCCAAGAGGCACTAAAATTCCCCATGGAAATCTGCCTTAAATCTCCATCCTGGAGAGGGTGGGCTGCAAAACCTTCAGGAAAATGAGTCCTCTCCTTTTCCACTAAAAATCAGAAGCACAGACAGGTCTTTGAATCTGGGTGAAAGCTCCCTGTTTAGGGATAACCCCAGGGAGGGCTGGATGGCTTCATAGCAAATGGAATTTGGGCTCCACAATAAATGTACCAGGCATTAAAATACTGACAGAAAAGCAAAATACTGGAAGAAAAGAGCATTTCCCACATTTCAGAACACACCCTTTCCTTGTGACAGTGCATCTTTAAGCCCCCTGTGACAGCTCCAAAGCTCAGGGTCACCAAGGGAGGCTTTCCCTGATTTTTCTCTGGCTCTTCTTTGTCACCGGGCAGGTGAAGACAAAGCACTGATTGTAGTAGCACAACATGAGGTGCAAATAAAACAAAGGGAAGCATTAGCAACACCAAGAGCCGAAAGCCACAACTGCAGAAGCCACAGGACCACACCAAGATGGAGATGATGTGCAGAATAATCCTTGGTTTAACAGAGAAACCACTACAGAGTGTTGGTAGCTTTAAATCACCCTCCGAGCTCACTCGGAGCATTCCAAACAGGAAAGCAGAGACCTCCAGCACATCAGCAGCCCCTGGGGAATGCCAGGAAATGCAGACTTGCTGGAGAAATGGGAGACCCTGTGGTGGGAGACTTCTTACAGGTGAGGGAGGGACTCACCTCTGCCATGACTCCACAGAATAAACAGGAATAAATAAGAGAAAAAGGGATTGAAAGGATTCTTCCCTTCCAAGCTGTTGGGCTGGAGAGAGCCGAGTGGCAGCTCCTCGGAATAAACGTGTGTGACACAGGGATGGAGCTGGTGGCCGAGGTCTGTCCCCAGCTCCTGGAGATCTCCAGGCACACTCAGAGTGTTTGATCTGCCAGGAGCTGGAAAAGGGCCTGGAGCAGCTCATGCAGGAGTTGCTGATGCTCCAGGAGGGATCAGTGCAGAGAGTTGGCTCAGGAACCTGCACCAGCTTTCAGTGCCCCATGCAAATGAGGGAATCCAAAGCAATCCCATCACCAGTCCTTGAGGAAGGGGGATGCAGCCAGGCTGGGAAGGGAAGGAGCCTTTCATGCACTCCAATGAGCTGATCTGACGTCTCATTGCTCCAGCTGACACTTATTACCGGAAATCTCAGCTTGTCTCTTTTAACCATCAGCCAGACCTCCCTCATCATTCCCTCAGATTTCTCCCTGTCAGGTCACTTCAGAACTTCTTTGAAATAAAGACAGTCTTGTAAATAAATGGAGGCCAAGATGCTTCCCCAGGAGATAAGACAAGGCCTATCAGGAGAAGAAATGAGGATTTGGAGCAGAGTCAACAAGAAGCACGTCTTTTGTTGCAATTGCTAACTAAGTGTAATTAACTTCCTGATGAGGTGCAGGATCTTAAGAACTGATTGGAGTTATAGACTAATCATTATTCATGAGAAATTAAAAGACACTACTTAAAAGGAGCTGAATGCATTAAAAAAACTGTAAAAGCTCACTGAGGCAAACACATCCCTGATCCAAGGCTACGGATGAGCTGTTGGATGGATTCCTCCTGGCCAGGGTGGTGTGAGGAGAGGAGAGGAGAGGAACCAACAAACTCTGAATCCCTGAGTGAGGCTTTGGGTGCAGCCACCCCTTGTCAGGGTTGTGCTCCATCAGTGTGGGTTCAGAGCCAGACTCACGTGGAGCAGTGGTGGCTTTGCTCTGCTCAGTGCAGGAAAACACCCAGAGCTTCACTTATCCTTCAGCACCAGCAGCTCCCCTTTCTGCCCAGAGGGAATCCACCTGGACTCTCCTTTAACTGGGCTCCAACTCCCCTGGCACTGGCAGAAGATTTTTTTGCCTTCCATGCTATCCAGATTCTCACACCTCTGGGTCCGGAGGAATGTGGCATCATTAGGAATTCCCTACATTTGTCCTTAATTACAGCATCACAAATTAAAGGCTAATCAGCAGCAGCATCCAGAGTCTCCAGGCCTCCTGCAGTGCTGAGCAGATCCAGGGGAATCGGAGCTGTCTGCGCTTGTTCCTTGCAGGAAGCTCTGTCTGATTATTCCTGAGCTGCTCCTTTTGGGCAGGGTCTGACAGGAGCACTGGGGAGTGGCTGAATTCCCCGGCAGCTCCGGGAGCCTCTGGCAGCTCCAGCTGTTCACAGCAAGTGTCAGCTGTAAGAAAAAAATCATTAATTTGGAAGGGACTGACCTGACAATGCAGGCAGGGCTCCTCTGCTCCTCGTGCCACTCACCCAGGGAAATGAGCCAGCAGAGGAGAAGGAATTGCTTTGTGTGCAGAACACCTGAGCCTGGGCTCTTGGAAAGGAGCTGTTCCCATGGACTGGCAGCCCCCAGGTGCTCCCTGCATCTCTGGGACTCATCACAGCCTCATCTGCAAACGGGCAGGGGAGGACAGCAGCTCCCGTGCCCCAGCCTGGGCTCCAGTGGTGACTGCACAGGGAGCATCCCTGCTCCAGCCAGCTCCAGGGACGGCCCTGCACCCCTGCTCAGCTCCACCAGAGCCAAAGGGCTGCTTGCAACAAAACCATGGCAAAACCAGGACCCAAACCAGGGACATTCCCCAGCAGGAGCCCTCAGGAACCACCCCATGGACACTGCCAGGGTGGTGCAAGGCTGAGGATGGGACAATCATCGGTGACCACAGCCTGTCCTGGATGGAGGAGCAGGATGTTCTCCAAACAGCAGCTCCCGGTGCTTTTTCAACCCCGTGTCCAGCTGTAGGATGCTCCAGTGCTGTGCCGTGGGCTCCCCACTGCTGTCACAGCCTCCAGCCAGGGTGGGACGTGGTGTCTGTGCTGCCATGGAGGACGTGGGGCCACCAGGACCTATGTGCCACCAGCCAGAGCTGCCCAGGCAGCCTGGGAACCCTCGGTGGTGCTGCTGCAGTGGAACTGTGGACAATGATGGGCGTTGGAGGAGAGCAGGGAGCGGACTCTGGCTGCAGAGAGAAGGCGAGTTTATCCCTCCAAGTCCTGGAGCAGCTCCTTGGGGATGGTGCTGAGCAGAGGGTTTGAACAGGCTTGGGATCGTGTCAGGGAGGAATTGTGTCAGCCTGAAGCCATCCAGCCCAGTTCTGGGTGTTTGGGCAGGTGTTCCGGGAGCTCTGGAGGCTCCCCCTCTGGATGGCTCCACCAGACACTCCCATATTCCTGCAGAAGGAACAGGTAAGGGTGTGAGGAAGGAGCTGTGCAAACCCAGCTCCAAGGCTCTTGGGCAGTTTTCCAGTGCCAGGGAAGCCTGTCCAATCTCCCTACTCTGCTGGTCAAGAGAATGAAAGGACAATCAGAAAGAAGTCTCAGTCAGCACTTCCTGTTTGGTGTCTCCTTCCTGGAACAGCAGTCCTTGGACGCAGCAGGAATTGGGAGCCCCAGGCTCAGGGAGCCCCAGTGCTGTTGCTGTCTTTCAGCTGCTCTTAGATTTATGAGGCAGGCACGGTTAAAGGGGTAAAAGGGTTTTACCGCAGGATCCGAGGTGCAGAGCTCTGGAACACACCCAGATGCACACCCTGTATAACACAGATACAATTTTATGGACCTTGCACATGGCATATCTGTCTAGAATCCCCCAACAGGAAACCTAATGAATGAAGTAATGTCTCCCAATTCTAAGAATCTCCCCCCAAATGAGGCTTGAGCCCAGTTTACAAAATATGTTTCAGAGATAAAATTTCAACCAAGGTTGAACCCTTGAGTTTTCAATAGCACAGGGCTCTCTGGCCTCCCACTGTGAATGTTTGGTTCTTCTGCCCTGCAGAACCCCAAAACTAAGCTAAATATCAGACTGCAAAAATTACAAGCGAGTAGGTTAAGCGTGTAGAGAATGTATAAAGGGTACAAAATAGTTAAAGAGGCTATAAAAATGTATAAAAGAGTATATAAAAAGAAAAGGCAAAAAACCACCAGGCATCACTGTAAGAAGGGTCAGTTATTGCCCAGGGACACTCCTGTGGTGCAGGAGACCAGGAGAGCCTGAGGATCTCCTGGTTTGTACCTCCTTCCTTGTCCCCTCAGTGCCAGCCCCGCACTGCAGGGCCTGGCAGGAGGAGCAGGGTGCAATTCCCTCCCCAGCACCATTCCTACCCTTCCCTTCCAGCTCCTCTGGGGAAGGGACAGGGAGTGGTGCCAGTCCTGCCCCAGCAAGGCCCAGGTGTGTGACGGCAGCACAGCCACAAGTATGGAGAGCTGGGGATAGTCCTGGATCCTGCCCTTAATCCCGGTTAATCCTGCTCCTGGAATCCTGGCAAACTTCATCCTCCTCCCACTCCCTCCTTCTCCTCTCTGTCCTGCTGGGTTTATGGTCTCCAAGGTGACCAGAGACAGCTGGGCTGGCAGCAAAGCACATCCCTGGCCTGCCATGGCAGTGCCACCTCGTGTCCCCGAGGCAGCGACAGCTCCCAGCACTGCTCGCTGCATCCCTCGCTGCCCTCACAGAGCAGGTGGAGATGTTCAATTCCTGCCCCAGGACCCACCAGAAAGAGCTGAGACCACCTGGGAAATAACTGAATGGTCCTGCCGTGCTCCATTTGGAAGGAGGAAGGGAAATGGAGGTGTGGTGGCACCAAATGTATAAAATAAATGAGCTTTGTTTTGCCAAGTTGTTTGATAATGGACTGAAAACCCAAACAAACCCAAACAGATTCAATTCCAGTGCCGTCGTATTTTGCAGAAATGCATTGAACTGGCATTTTTATAAACTGAGAGATTTCTCTGTTACCAGAAGGTATCAGCAAGTGTAGAAGCAGCTGTAAATAATGAGAATGAAATTCTGAGAATGTGAAGTTTATGAAAAACCATAAAGGAACCAGTGTTCAGTTCTTTCCATCCTCAGGCATTTTTGAAGCCAGTATTGAATCACAGAGTGGTTTGGCTTGGGAGGGAACTTAAAAATCATCAAATTCCACCCCTGCCATGGCAGGGACACCTTCCACTGTCCCAGGCTGCTCCAAGCCCCAGTGTCCATCCTGGCCTTGGACACTGCCAGGGATCCAGGGGCAGCCACAGCTTCTCTGGGCACCCTGTGCCAGGACCTCCCCATCCTCACTGTCAGGAATTCCTTCCCAATATCCCATCTGTCCCTGCCTTCTGGCAGTGGGAAGCCATTCCCTGTGTCCTGTCCCTCCATCCCTTGTAAAGAGTCTCTCTCCACGCTTCCTGTCAGCTCCTTCAGGTCCTGGAAGGCCACAATGAGCTCACCCCAAAGCTTCTCCTCTCCAGGCTGAACAATCCCAGCTCTCCCAGCCTTTCCTCCCAGCAGAGCTGCTCCATCCCTCGGATCATCCTGGAGCCTCCTCTGGAGTCTCTGCAGCAGCTCCAGCTCCTTCCTGTGCTGGACCCCAGGGCTGGGGCAGCTCTGCAGGTGGGGTCTCACCTGAGCCATTTCTGGGTGTGACACTGGGGGTTCGGGGAGCCCCACATTTCTCTGGTGGAGCAGCTGGAGCCAGGCAGCTCTGGGGGCACTTCAGAGACCCCTGACTTCCATCCTTGTCCTCTCCCTGCTCCTGGCTGAGCTTGTTCCACTCAGAAAGTACCTGGGTTCCTCAGGGGCAACTGGAATTTCAGAGGCATCCCATGGCACAGAGACCTGGAGGCAATCGCTGTTATCAGAGACTGTCCATGCAACTCAACCAGAGAAAGGACTTCCCGATTCCTGCAGACACTCTGGATTTTCTCAGCACCTGGATGTGTCAGAGCTTCATCCCTGAACTGCTGGCACCAGAGAGAAAATGATGGTGAACTAATCCTAGGATTTCCCTTAGCTGGTTGGACCTGCCTCAGACCTAAACCTGGAGATCAGCAGTGACTGAGGCACAGGGGAATTTGGGCAGTCTGGAGACATCTCCTGTAAAGAAATCCAGTCCTATTTGGATTCTGTTTCCATTTCCTTCACCTTAATCCTGACACCTGCAAGAGATGTGAAAACTGCTGGGCACTGGGGAAATTTTTCATGTCCTGCCCAGGTTTTAAGGTCAGGCTGGAGATGAAACTTAACTAAATTCGATCGGCCTTGATGTCAGAACCCAAGAGAATCCAACGAGAAGCTCAGCAGTGCCCATCCCTCTGTCCTGCCCTTGGATTTGCATCCACAAAGCTGCTGGGGCCATGGCAAAACCCTGAGGAAAACCATCCAGACCTGAGTTAGTTCAGTGTATGAACAGAGTTGTCTTTTTACCTCACAAATAATTCCTTTAGGGCTTATAATTATGGTGTAAAGTTGAATTTGAATTAACAGAATAAGATTACAGAAAGCAAATCCATCGCTCCTTGGATTCTGCCCTCGGGCCAGAATATGTGGATATTCTCTTCCTTTCTGCCCAGCATCCATTACTTTGGAGCACAGAGCCATCTTCCCAGAGTGCACTGTGATCTGATGACGCATCCCAGAGCGCTTTCTCTGGGCCACAAACTCTAAATCAAAGCAGCATCAAGGGCTGCATGGTTACCATGGGGCTTTGAAATCATCAAAGAGATACAAAGGAGCATCTATTTTTGATGTTCTTGTAAATAACTGGGAAGGTTCATGGCCTGGCACTGGTGTAACTGGTGGCAGGAGTGCTGAGGGCAACAGCCGCCTCTGGAAGAGCTCCTTGTTGCAGCGATGGGTGGGAGAGAACCAACTTGTAGCACATTTTGTCACCAGGTTTCTGGTTTCTGGAACAAGCACCGTATTTTGAGTGGTCCTTCTTTTCCATCCACACTGGCTCCGGTCCCTGAAGTTCCCTGGGTAATTCAGGAAGCCAATGAGGAGCTTGGCTCAGCTCAGGGTCCTCCTTGAGGTGTCACCTCGCAGCCCTGCCTGGATGTGCTGCACTCACAGAGCAGTGCTGGGCGCCAGCTGTCGGTCCTGAGCCCCAAACTGTCTGTCCTGAGCCCCAAACTGTCTGTCCTGGGCCCTGATTGTCTGTCCTGGATCCCAAACTGTCTGTCCTAGGCCCCTCACTATCCTGAACCCTGATTGTCTGGCCTGAGCCTCTGCCTGTCTGTCCTGGACCCCCAAATATCTGTCCTGAATCTTGATGGTTTGTCCTGGACCCTAAATATCTGTTCTGGGCCCTGATTGTTTGTCCTGAGCCCCAACTTCTGTCCTAAACTCCCAGCTGTCTGTCCTGGGCCCTGACTGTCTCTGTTGTATGGAACACTCCCTAAAAGTGCTCTCCAAGCTGGGATTTAATTTCTCTCTTCCTTTGGGATTGATACAAGCTCTGTTTCCCCTTTCAGAGCTCACCTGCTTCCACACTCTTGGCTTTGGCAGTTTCCTGCTGGCAGGGATATCCCGTTCCACTCTGAGGGGCTGCATAAACCCCCCTTGCAGCAGGGAATAAATCAACAGGATGGGACAGGGCGAGGGCAGGAATGGCAGGAACTGGACGATCAGAAAGCTGAAAGTGACACAGGCAGATTTCCCAGAGCAGCCAGCCAAGAGCAATCCATGGGTGGGGCTCCAAAAGAGCTCCTGGAAATGGAGATAACAGATGTGGGGAGAATTTAGCCTTTGTCAGAGCTGATAGTTGGGAGGTTCAGTGGCTCCATGGAAGTCCTGGGCTCCTAATTGCTGCAGCACCTGCGTTCCCTGGCTGGCACAGAGCTCCAAACCTTCCAGGAGATCAAAAAAGGAGAAAAAGTTGAAAGTTTCCCGGCTTGCAGGCAGCGGCTTTGTTCAGTTTCCTTGGGAAACTGTGCAGGGACAGCTTGGAGCCAGCCCAGCAAGTCCAGCTGGCAACTGCTGTGCTGTGGGGAGTGAGCAGGAGATCCCACTGGGGATGAGCCCAAGGTGGAATGGTTCTTCTTCCAGCTGGTCAAGGAGGCAGTTCCTGAGGCAGAACCCTTCCACTGGAGTGGGACGTTCTCCCTCAGCCTGCACTGTGTCCCTCCCCACCGGGATTGACTGCTCCCACTCTGCAGCACTGCCAGACCTCCTGCAGCCCCTCTGAGCGGGGCAGGGGGAGTTCAGAGAGAGCTCCCAGCCATGAGAGTCCATCCCATGTGCCTTGAGCTCAGTCAGGGCACAGTCCTTGCCATTCCCAAACCCAGCAGTGCTCTGGGAGCTCCTCTTTAGCGTAAAACCTTCCCAGTGTGTCCCACGGAGAGCTCAGGGTTCAATCAAGTCTCGGTTTGGGGCCAAGAGATCCCCTTGACCTCATTGTCTGTGCCAGGGGCGGCTCAGGGTGGACATCAGCAGGAATTTCTCCATGGAAAGGGTGCTCAGGCCTTGGCAGGGGCTGCCCAGGGAGCTTTGGAGTCCCCGTCCCTGGAGGTGCCCAGGGAAGGCCTGGCCGTGGCACTCAGTGCTCTGGGCTGGGGACAAGGTGGGGATCGGGCACAGCCTGGACTCCATGGTCCTGGAGGGATTTTCCAATGTAAATTATGCTGAGAATCTGTGCCATGGTTTAACCCCAGCTGGAAATTCAGTCTCACACAACCCCCACCCCTCCCTGCCCCAGTGGGAGAGGGACAAACACTGGAAAAAAAAGAAAACCACGGGTTGAGATAAGAACAATTTAATAATTGAAATAAAATACACTGATAGTAGCAATAATATTGTAATGAAATCAAAAGAACAAAAAGAGAATGAATCCCCCAGAAAGACAAATGATGCACAGCAGAATGAATTTAACACCCCCTGAGCCCTGCCAGCCCCTCCTGGCCAGCTCCCCCAGTCCATCCACTGGGAATGACGTTCCATGGGGTGGAATATCCCAGTTTGGGTCCTCTCCCTGTGCAGCCCTGGATTTAGGGTGAACACCAACGAAACCCTCTTGAGGGTGCCACCACCATTCCCCTCCTAAACCCAAACCCCACAGCACGAGGAAGAAAATGAAGCCTCTCCCAGCCGAACCCAGGCGACGCTGGCGCGGTGCTGATGTAGAATTTGGGTGTTTGTGTCCTCTGGCACTGAGTGCTCACCCTGGCGGGGGTGGAACAGCCCCGCCACTGCCCAGCCCTCGCTCCCTGTGGAAAAGCTGGAAATCCCAGCTCTGGAGGTTCAGTCCTTCCCATTTTCTCTCACCTGACCCTTGATGTATTTCCTGTCCTGTTTCCTCTTTGTTTCCCTCTTGACTTTCCCTTTTCCTAGGCTTTAAACCCTCATGGTTGAGAACTCCCCAGGCAGAGCTTTCTCTTCCCAGTAAATGTGGATCTGTACCTCAGCTGCAACATTTTCTTTTATGTTTAAATTCCTTTGTGGTCTGTCCTCTGGTGCCCTTCCCACTCACTGCATTCTCCAGCCATCGGTGACACTCATTATTTCCAGATGGAAAAAGAGGAGAGAAAAAAAAAACCTCTCTTGAGCTGCACAGCCTGGGTTATCACTAATCTTATCACTAATCAGGGGCTGAGGGTGGGGAGAGGGAGGAAAAGCAGCAACACCCAAACCCCCAAAGCCTCCCCAGGTGTCTGAGCACTTTGCAAGGCCAGGACTCCAGAAATTCCGTGCAGCTCCTCAGGGCAAACCCAGCAGAGCTCCGAGGGGTGGAAGCTGCCAGCAAAAACCATCCTGCTTTAACGAGTTCTCTTCATTTCCTTGAACTTTATTTGCCATAGTCCCGTCTAATGAGTTCCTTCTCAACAGGATGAGGGCTGCAGACAGCGCTGAGCTCTTGGCTCATCCCGTAAGTGAAATGAAATAGGAGTTCAAGGTGTGGACAGCGCAGGTCAGCCCATGGGAAGGAGAACTTCTGTCCCCATGGGGAGGGTCAGTGCCACCAGTGCCTCTCAGCCCATCCCAGCGGGAAGGAGGCCCTGGAGCTCTGCCCACCCTGCGGCACTGGGGGCCCTGGCAGAGGATGGGGCTGAGGAAGGGCCTGGGAAGCCGCACCCGGCTCCTGGCTGGGACCTGCTTTGGGCACGCACCTGAGTGACCCCACTGCTGCTGCCCCCGGGCCACCCTGCCCTGCTGGACACCCCAGGACACCCCAGCCCACAGAAATGAGCCTCCTGTTAAAGAGGGAGCAGGGCTAACTTTGCTTTCAGCCTTCCCAGCATTCAGATATATCCAGTAGATCCCGAATCCAGCATCCCAGGCATGTCCAGCTCAACACTTCCTCAGTCTTTCAGGCTTTCCTTAAGCCTTTTCTCTCGGAGCCTTTTCAGGATCCCCAGGATGTGCCAAGCACAGCCCCCTCTCCACACCCACACGTGGGTTGGCTTTTCCTTTCAGGCTGTGCTAATCCCCAGCTCTTCCTGCAGTCATGCAGAATTCAGGAATATTTTATTTATCAGAGGATTGGACTTCAAAATGTAACTTTTTTGTAGCTTGAAAGGTGTTCTCTTGAGGTGACACTTCCACACAGATGTGGCTGCCTCAATGCAGGAATATTTTTCCAACTCATCAGCCTTTCCCACTTCTATCAGCTCCCATTTGTAGGAATTTATGTGTCAGGTGATCAAGGGAGACCTGGTGGGTTCTTTTTGTTCCAATTAATTGCAGTTTATGGAGGGGATTTCTTAAATTTACCCTTTGGATGGAGCGTTAAGCCTCTGTTTGGATCAGGTGAATCCAAGGAGATATAAACCACAGACTAATCTGGGCAAGGCTATTAAACAACTTATTAATTTTTTCTCCATCAGATCAGGCTTTTTCCATGGATAGGCTCTTGTGAGAACACCTGAGCTTGGATCTCCATGGCCCAGTTGATGCAGTGACCAACGCAGTGCTCGGATGGGACTTGGGCTATCCTAAATTTACTGCAAATATCCCAAATCTACTGCAAATATCCTGAATCTACTGCAAATATCCCAAATCTACCCTACAAATACCCCAAACCTTCTGCAAACATCCCAAAACTCCCCTACAAATACTTGCCCGAGCCTCTCCTGAGCAGAGGGCCCTCACTGCTGTGGTCACTCCTGGTCAGACACAGCCTAAGGAACAGTTTGGGGAGAACAGGAAAGGCAGAGAGGCTGGAAAGAGCCCATCAGGGCCCTCAGGTGTGCTCAGAAATGGGCCCAGCTCGGGGGCTGGCAGCTCTGGCTTCCCTCCCTGCCTGTGTGTGGAGTTCGGGAACAGAGAGAAGCCAGATCTGGCTCCTGGCCTGTGAATTCTGTGGGATGGAGCAGGATGCAGAGGGAAGGGACATGGGGACTATTTGGAGCAGCTGAAGGCGTGACAGCTCTCGGTGAGAAGCCAACAGGTTTGTCACCCACCCCTGCACCCGTAGGAAATCAGTCTCACAGCCCATTCCCCACGGGAATTTCCCCTCCAGGCAGAGCCTTGGAGCTGCTGCTCCCCACAGGAGCCTCCCTGGCTTTGCTGCTCTGCTGGGCACCACCTCCGCCTGCTGAAGGTCTGTCGAGGAAGAAATGGTTTCATGGAAAATCAGCCCGAGGGCTTGACCTTGATCAACTCTGTGGAGCAGAGAGAGCAAGAAGTGCCTGGAGTCAGTGCAGAGAGCTGGGATGAGCACGGGACAGCCCAGGAATGGCCAAGGAATCAGAACAACCTCACACGATGCTGAAGCTGCCCTGCCTTGGGAGCTGCAAAGGATCTTTGAGTGCTCTGAGACTTCACAGCAGCTCCCCGAGCTGTCTGTAGAGGGAGAGGGGACAAGGGGCTTCTTTCAGGCCTTCTGTGGCCCCAGTCTGGGCTGGCACCCACTCTCTTGGATTTCTGCTTCACCCAGGGACACATTTCCAGCAGGATTTTCCAGATTGGTTTCATCCCTCTGAGAGTCTCAGCTATTATCACCTCCATCACGGATAAAGCTGCTCCCTGCCCGCCATGGGAGTGGGAGGAGACGTTCCTGAGAGTCTGGGAGGTTGTGCCACCCTCCCCCTCTCATCTCCTGTGAAAGAAGCTGAGAGACGTCAATATTGAGGTTTGTGTTTTGCTCCTGAACGACATTCCCATGTCAAGGCAGAGAATTTGTGCTTCCAGAAACAGCTTTGGTCTGGTGTCTCTGCTCCCTCAGCCTTTGCAGGACTTTCTGGGCTGGGCTCCTGCAGGTTCCATTTTATTTCTTAGACATTTTTGAGCAGAACTATTTTGTTTTATTTTTTTGGTCCCTCCCCTTGCGAAGGAGAATTCTGAAAGCTGAGGGCTGCCTTGGCATAAGGAGTCTTCCCACATCTCCTGGCAGGCTTTCCTCCTCTGTCTTGGTGAGGCAGAGGGAAGCAATTGCTTGCTTAGGAGTGCTGGGGTGACAGTTGGCCTTGATGAAGAATTAGAAGTGTTTTCGAGCCCTGACAATTCCGTGATTCAAAGCAGGGAGCCTGGAGGAGCCCCTCTCCCTCCTGGCTCTCTGGACTGCTCTGCAGGCTTGGATGGGGAAAAATCCAGTAACAACTGCCTGGTTTGGGGAATTTCAGCCTGAATCCAGCCTAGGGAGCTCAGTAAAGCCAGGAAATAGCCTGGGAATTGATCATTAGCACTGATTATTTTTACACTGCTCATGAGCACACTCCATGGCATGGTCTGAGCTGTGCTGAGCACGAGGCTCCTGGACAGTGCTCAGGGCTCAGCATGGACTACAGACCATTCCCAAAGAGACCATTCCCAAAGAGCTTTTTCCTCTGGAATTCAGTGGCAGCCTGTGAGGGTGGGGAGCCCCTGAGAGATTCCCAGAGAAGCTGTGGCTGCCCCTGGATCCCTGGCAGTGTCCAAGGCCAGGTTGGACACTGGGGCTTGGAGCAGCCTGGGGCAGTGGAAGGTGTCCCTGCCCACGGCAGGGGTGGGGTGGGATGATCCTTAAGTTCTCTGCCAACCCACGGTGTCCTGGGATCTCTGGACAAGGTCCCCTAAAGGCCAGCAGTGAGCAGCAGTGTCACTGAAAGACGTGCATCTGTCCCAAATCCTGGAGTGAGCAGAGACCAGGGGATTCCCCTTGGATTCCCTTGGGCTTGGCTGCCAGGAATGTTTTTTTTAAATGCAGCCAGGCACATAAAAATGCAAATAAGCACCCGGTAGGATTTTTAAAAGCACATAATCCCTGGTAATTTTGTGGGAGGGAGGTGCCTGCATACAGATAAGGATCTGGCTGTGGGTTCCAGGCATTTACAGAACCAATCCCAAGGGATGCCTCTCTGCTGCGGGAGATACCTACAGAGCTCTTTCTTCCCTGGAACCAGTTTAAACACCAGTCTCTGCTGGTCCGCAGAGATGCTGCTGCATTTCCCAAGGACTCCTGGCACGCAGAAATCCTGAAGTTTCTGTAGAGCAGCACTCCCTGTGATTGCTGGAAGGAATATGGCTCTGCCTAAGGCACGGGAACAGCTGAAAGCTCTGGCTTTGGAATATGCAAATTACATGCAAAATGCATGCAGAGGCATTACTCATTAATTAATCTGAATAATTGACTATTTCAGAAGTGTGTCTGATCTCCTCCTGCAGCTGCCTCATTTGCTGAGCCATTGTTCTGTGGACATCCATTGGAAAGATTTGGGGAATGCACAAAATATTGAGCGTTTGACTGTGGCAGGAGTAAATATGCTTTTTATCCAAGTCCTCCAGAAACAATTAATTAACATTATAGCCTCCAAAAAGGGAGCTCTCCATAAATCATTGTCACTAAACCAACCTGCCTGGGTCGCTGCAACCAAAAAAAGAGTTGTTTTATGTGCACAGACATAGCTGAGGCTTCTATCCCTGGATGATCAAAGAGGGATTGAATAAACACATTCCTTGGGAAAAAAAAAAGAAGAGCTCCCAGGCAGTTTACACTCCAACAAGACTTGGAGTGCATGTTTTCCATGCTAACAGAGCAAATATCTCCATGCTCAGTCTGCAATGGGTGATGTAGGAGTGTCCCTGTCTGCCTGGGAGGGAAGGGCTGGCTCAGAGCTCCTTCTGCTCCACAGGATCTGCAGGATCTGTGGGATCTACAGGCACCTGCTTGAGGTTTGCTCCTGCCAACAGCCAAGGGCTGCAGCTGGGTCAGGACACCCCTGGGATCAGTCCAGGCTGGGGATGAGCAGAGGGAACAGAACCTTGTGGGTGCTGGGGGCAGAGCTGGGACCCAGAACCCCCCATGCCCTGGGCTGAGCCCCCAGCGTGGGCAGCAGGGAGGGGAGGGGAGGGGAGGGGAGGGA
>VZRN01001715.1:354439-373210 GCA_013397935.1 Dasyornis broadbenti
CCACCCCATCCCATCCCATCCCATCCCATCCCTGCAGAGTCCCGATGTCCCAGCAGACCAAGGTCCTTCACCCGGCACAGCCCAGGTCTCAGGGTGGACTCTCCCTTGTTATCATCGTATTCAGAAATGGGCAATAATCCTCCAAAGGAGGCCAGGACCAACCCATGACATTCCTGGTGAAGGAATATTGATGGATTTTCCCCTGCACCCCTGTTCCTGAGGCTCTGCTGTTCCCATGGATCAGCCTCTGGCTCTGCAAAGATCCTGGGACAGTCTGGAGCTGCCTCTCCCTGGATGGGGTCACACCTGGCAGAAGACAAACCCTGATCTGATTTTGTGCCCGTGCCTGGTTTGGAGATGCTTTATTCCCAGAGGATCAAAAACCACGTTATATTTTCATGGAGTAAAACACTTCATTTCAAAACCACTTCTGCCCCAGGCAGCGGTGGAGTCACCATCCCTGGAATTTCAAAAAGTGTGGCACTTGAGGATGTGGATCAGTGGTGAACGTTGTGGTGGTGCTGGGGTGGTTGGACTCGAGGACCTTAAAGGTCTTTTCCAAGCTCAACCATTCTGTGATCCTCTGAAGATATTCCAGCTGGACAATCCCACCTCACTGCACTTCCCTGCGTTCCTCAGGAAACACCTTCACCCTCCAAAGGGACCATTTGCCCTTGTCCCCTTGAGCAAACCTGGCTGTCAGATCTGCTCTGCTGTGGATAAACATCTCCTGGGATCTTCCACCGGGGCACTGCTGGGGGAGTTCCTGCAATGTCCCAAAGCCCTTGAGATTCCCAGGAATTGCAGAGTCTCTGCAGGGTCATCCCCTGGGAGATGCAGGGTGGGAAAGGAGAGAATGGGAGCCAGCAGGGCCAGCATTCCTCGAGCAATTTTCATTCCAGGAAGGCACAGTTTACTGTGCACTGAGTCACAGCACAGCTCTCCAAAATCCCCAAAATAGCCTTACTTGAGTCAAACCTACAGGCACCAGACCTCACTATTGGCTTTCAACAGAGAAAACCAAATCCACTTCAGCCCACTGGAAAATTCCCTTCCATCAGTGCTGAAGAAAAAAGACACCAACGTCCCTGGAGTTACTGCTGGGGACAGACTTGAGTTTGTGAGGGATGGCCATGAATTCCTGGGGCAGGGGATGGCACAGAAATGCAGGAGGGATGAGGAAGTGCCCAGCAGCAGAAGGGGAGGCAGGCAAAGCCTGTGCCTGTGGGTGGGAGCCATCCCGGGCTGCAGCTGAGTGCCCTCGTTTGTCACAACTTGATTTTCCAGGTGTCACCAGTGGGACCTGCCACCCTCCCCATGCTGCTGCCAGGGAAGTTCGTGTTTATGGAACATTTCTGCTGGAGAGACGCGGCTCTCCCCTGTGCCTCCATTGCTGTCACATTGTCCTCGTGAAGAAGAATCTCACAGAGGGAGAGGAGAGGAGAGGAGAGGAGAGGAGAGAGGCTTTTCTGGCAAGGGAGAGGTACCTGGAAATGAGATCCGGCTGAGCAATCCCAGCCCCTCCAGGCCAGGCCAGGTTCTTGTGGAGCAGGGAGAGGTTTTGGCCTCCAAGTGAGGGGCTGAGGGAATTTGGTAGAGCTGGTTTTCCAGCTGGTGGTCACAGAGTGGGAATTGCCAGACTCACAGGCAGCAGTGGATGCTCTGGGATCCCTCAGTCTGCTCCATCCATTCCTCCCTCCAGAATGGAGAAAACTAAACCTAATCCCAAGGAAAATCCCCCTGTTCAGGGGGCTGGTTTTGCTCAGGGTTTTGAGGCACCTTCTGCTGTGTTTCAGGTGTGTTTTATCCCCCACAGATGTGGTTGTCACCTTTGGGCTCTGGGCTCACAGCTCTGGTGTCACCACAGCTCTCCCCACCTTCTTCTTNCAGGAGAGGAGAGGAACAGGAGAGGAGAGGAACAGGAGAGGAGAGGAACAGGAGAGGAGAGGAGAGGCTTTTCTGGCAAGGGAGAGGTACCTGGAAATGAGATCCGGCTGAGCAATCCCAGCCCCTCCAGGCCAGGCCAGGTTCTTGTGGAGCAGGGAGAGGTTTTGGCCTCCAAGTGAGGGGCTGAGGGAATTTGGTAGAGCTGGTTTTCCAGCTGGTGGTCACAGAGTGGGAATTGCCAGACTCACAGGCAGCAGTGGATGCTCTGGGATCCCTCAGTCTGCTCCATCCATTCCTCCCTCCAGAATGGAGAAAACTAAACCTAATCCCAAGGAAAATCCCCCTGTTCAGGGGGCTGGTTTTGCTCAGGGTTTTGAGGCACCTTCTGCTGTGTTTCAGGTGTGTTTTATCCCCCACAGATGTGGTTGTCACCTTTGGGCTCTGGGCTCACAGCTCTGGTGTCACCACAGCTCTCCCCACCTTCTTCTTGCCTTGCTCTTTTTTTTCCAAACCTTCACCTCCTCAGGGCATCATGCCCTACTCCCACTGGATCAGGTTTTGCCAAGCAGCAGCTCAGCTGAGCTGTCACCTGCTGTCCCTCTGTCGCCGTCCCCTGATCCAACATGGGAAGCAGAGGAAATTATCCGTCCCTTCTGATGGCTGAGTCTGGGGCTTTGGCTTGGATCCTTAGGCCAAACTGGTGCACAGGTGTGAGAGGAAGCATGAGGAGCGTTGGGAAAGCTGGATTTGCCTTTCCTGCTTCCCTCTACTGCTGAATTCCTCGGGGATGCTCTTTCTGGTTCAGCAGTGACTTCTAGAAATTGTGGATCTCAAGCTAAGGCAGGTGGAGGAGGCAAATGAGGATGAACGTTCTTTCTAGTGACTGGAGAAGAACTAAATTGCTCCAGAAGTCACCTCCTTGTTAGGTATCCTCCTTTAGGGATCCCAGGGTCACTGAGGTTGGAAAATCCCTCCAGGACCATGGAGTCCGGGCTGTCCCCGATCCCCACCTTGTCCCCAGCCCAGAGCACTGAGTGCCACGGCCAGGCCTTCCCTGGGCACCTCCAGGGATGGGGACTCCAAACCTCCCTGGGCAGCCCCTGCCAAGGCCTGAGCACCCTTTCCATGGAGAAATTCCTGCTGATGTCCCCCCTGAGCCTCCCCTGGCCCAGCCTGAGGCCGTTCCCTCTCCTCCTGTCCCTGTTCCCTGGCAGCAGAGCCCGACCCCCCCGGCTGCCCCCTCCTGTCAGGAGCTGTGCAGAGCCACAAGGTTCCCCCTGAGCCTCCTTTGCTCCAGCCTGAGCCCTTTCCCAGCTCCCTCAGCCGCTCCTGGGGCTCCAGCCTCTTCCCAGCTCCCTCAGGAGTTCTCCAGACCCTCCCGGGTGGGTCTCTGCTACATTTAAATAATTTTGCTCCTGAATTTTACTTCTGCTTGCAAACACTTTGAATTCTTGGGCTGAGTTGCTTTCTGCTCTCAGGTTTGTGGGGCGGGCTCCTTGCTGTTGTTGAAAAGGGGAGGATTTGCAGCCTGTTCTGCTCAGGGGCAGCACGGAGGAGGAGGAAAACAGTGTCAGTGTGAGGTGCAGGTGCTGAGGGCCCTGTGAACAGATCTGCCCCCAGGCTGGGTGACCTTTAGCACACGTGTGAAGAGAACAAGTCCTTCTTGAGCCACAACATCACAAAAAGGGCAGTGGCAGGCACAAAACACAGCTTTTAGACGTGATCCATAAACCAAAGATGTCCACAGTTGTTCCTGGATATCATCCAGCTGCTCCATGGTTTCTAAAAGCAGTTCTCTGCTTCGTAGGGAGTCAAGCTCCAAACTTTCATCCCCAGAACTGAGGGAACATCAGGTTTGGTTTGTGAGGACCTTGTGCTTCTCCCAGCCGATAAGACGTGCTCAAAACTCAGCTTTTCCATCCAGGATGAGCCAAGGTTCAGGATTAGGTCATGAGAGAGGAGCCAGGACTGTGCCGGCCTGGTGCTCCAACACATGGAAGCTCTTTCCCAAAGGAGGAGGCGTTTTGGAGGCAGGACCTGGAGATGCTCTCTGCAGCTCTGAGTAACAGTAGTCATCACAACAATTAATAATTAAATGCCTGAATTTTTGAAAGCAGCAATTAATAATTGAGTCATTGAGTTGGATGCACTGTTATAGAGGTTCCTGCCAGAGAAATTCTAAGTATTTCGCAGATGTTAATGAATTAATGTCAGGGTCTTTTGTCAAAGGCAAAGCCAAAATAAAGCAGAATTTTTAGGCCACTCCATACAAACACAGCCTCTAAAGGTCCCTCCTCAGGGCTGAGGGGGAGATTTGCCCACAGTTGTTGGTCTGGGTGAGTAAATAAATCTCTAATAATAATTATTTTCCACACTTTAATACCATTGTGTCAATAAATAATGCATTGTACTAATATTTATAGCTACCCGCATTGTGTAGGAAATAATTCTGATTAAGGTCTCTCAGTCTAATCCTTATCATTTATTTTATTCATATATATAGATATATATCTCCATCCTTAAATCTTCAGGAAAAAGTTGTGAAAAGTCCCAATTACATCCATATAATCCTTTAGACATACAGCAGTGACCAAATCTGGGATTGGGATTGGATCCCACTGCACCCAGACGCCTCTCTGAGAAATTTGGGATGCAAGGGGGGGTCCTTCCTGCCCCGTGTGGCTCAGGGGAAGGGTGGCCCTGAGAAACCTCGTTCAAAGCTCCCATTCTGCCTGGGACAGTCCCTTTTTCCCTTTCTCATGGACCCCAAAACACCATTCATTCATTTTCCCTTCTCTTTTGTGAAAATAATTTCATTCCAAGACACAAGATCCTCCTTTCGGATCCACAAGATCCTCTGGCCACTTGTGTTTTTGTTGTCCATGGGGAAACACGGCTGGGAAGCCGTGGGAGGATGGGATTGTCCTCAGTCTGCTCCTCCCAGGCTGTGACATCATCACAGGGACCTGCTGTGGTTTTTGGTGTCTCTTACAAGTCAAGGCTGACTGCAGTGGTTAATGGCACTGACTCCACAAGGTGGTGAGAAGTGAAGGCATTTTATTGCACAAATCCAGGGCTCTTAAACTGTTCCTTTGTTCTGAGTTTCCATCCTTGTGAGGCACAACAAATGTGTTGAACCAACCCCATAAACCACGATGGGAACTCACATCAGGTGGAACCAACCACCAGCCCCACGCTGTGAGCACCCATCGGTTCTAACAATTGTTTTCCAGCTCTGTCACTTGTTTTTCACCTCTGGTTCAGCTGAGCCATTCCCACAATGCTCTCTGCTCAGCCCAAGTGAGCAAGGATTTTACAAGGGCAGCAAGGCCCTCGCTTTGCAAGGCCTTTCTGCTCCACAACAGGTGACTTTCCATCCCAGTTTCTAATGCTGATGCTTCCCCTTTGAAACACTAGGTTCAAATACGATCTTTCAGAGCCCTGCCCTTGCTCCATCCCTGCTGGCAGCCTTTGGGTCAGGTCACAGGGGAATCTCCAGGGTCGTGCCCTTCCTGAGGTGTTGCAGTTATGGCCATTTCCACTTTCCCAGAACAAACCCATCCAAAGCATCTCAGTCCCTGCTCTCTGTAATTGCTGTCCCTCTCATTCCTGCACTCTCTTTCCTAGGAAACCTTCACCTGTTTCTTTTGTGATTTCCAAGGATTGTGAATGAGGACATTTATTTTCCATTGCAGGCAAACTTGTTTGGAGTAGCAACAATCATGAGAATAGGCAGCAGCTGTGAAAGACATTTTATTTTCTTTCTCAATGGCAGAAGTTTCTCATTTACCTTCCAGACACTCTGGGAACACGCTGCTCTGGAATTAAATCCGTGTTAGCAGCAAAGAACCAGCGGGTGAAAGGAGGGATTGCTTGAAAATACATTTCACTGCTTCCCAGCAAAATAAAAGACTTGGGAAATATTCCAGACATCTCTTCTGTAGTGCCCAGATTGGAATCAGCATCTCCAATGCCACCGAGAGTTTCTCACCATGAGAAAACCCTGCCTGCTCATGACCCTTGTGAGCTGACTCAAACAGGACCCAAAGCTTCTGGAAGCCACCAGGTGCCACCAGGCTGCAGCAGCAGAGCCCCTCCTGCCCTGGCCCAGAGGGGGAGGTGGCAGAGCAGCCAAGGAAGGCTGGCAGTGCCCTGGTGAAGCCACCAGCAGAGTGGGGATGAGCAGCACATCCCTCACCTTGTGCTGATCCAGCCTGGACCAGAGCAAAGAGCTGGGGTGTTTTAAAATCATTCTGTGTCCAGGCCAAGGGCACAAAGTGACCTTGGGTGAGCCTGATTCATCAATAAGAAAAACAACTTTGGAAATGTCACCCACTCTCTGCATTTCTCCTTTTCCTCCCCTGTTTTGGGTCATTGCAAAATCTGACAATAATTTGTCACCACAACGCTTTTCCAGCTGCTGACTGCACCTGCTGAGTCTTTGGAGGTGCTGGTGGACCTCAAATGCTGCTCGGGGTGAAAGCTGCCTCTGGTTTCAGTCAGAGCTGTGACCCAACAGTCCGTCCTTCAGGGTGGGCTCTGGTGGCCCCCTGAAACACCCTGACATTGATTGTCCTTCATGTGCTGCAGAGCTTTGCTTTGGGGCCCACAGGAAGGATGGAGAGGGACTTTTTACAAGGGCCTGGAGTGACAGGACAAGGGGGAAGGAATCAGAGAATCACAGAATTAACCAGGCTGGAAAAGACCTTTGAGACCATCGAGTCCAACCTGTGACCCAACACCACCTTGTCACCCAGGCCATGGCACTGAGTGCCACATCCAGGCTTTTCTGAAACACCTCCAGGGACGGTGGCTCCACCACCTCTCTGGGCAGCCCTTTCCAATGCCCAGTGACCCAATGTCCTGATGTCCAACCTAAACGTCCCCTGGTGCAGCATAAGGCTGTGTCCTCTTGTCCTGTTGCTGCTTTCCTGGGAGCAGAGCCCCCACTGTCCCAGAGCTGTGGGGAGTGATGAGGTCTCCCCTGACCCTCCTCCAGGGTGAGCCCCCCCAGCTCCCTCAGCCGCTCCTCACAGGATTTGTGTTCCAGGCCCTTCCCCAGCCTTGTTGCCCTTCTCTGGACACACTCCAGCATCTCCACATCCTCCCTAAACTGGGGACCCAGACCTGGACACAGCAGTCGAGGTGCAGCCTCACCAGTGCTGAGTACAGGGAAGAATCACTGCCCTGCTCCTGCTGGCCACACCACTCCTGATCCAGGCCAGGTGCCATTGGCCTTCTTGGCCACCTGGGCACGCTGCTGGCTCATGTCCAGCCTGCTGTCCATCAATGCCCCCAGGTCCCTTTCTGCCTGGTCACTGTCCAGCCCCTCTGTCCCCAGCCTCTAGCCCTGCCCTGTAGGGGGTTGTGACCAAAATGCAGGACCCGGTACTCGGTCTTGTTAAACCTCTCATTGTTGGATTCATCCCTTGGATCCAGCCCGTCCAGGTCCCTCTGCAGAGCCCTCCTGCCCTCCAGCAGATCCACACTCACACCCAGCCTGGTCTCATCCGCAAATCTCCTCATGCTGGACTCCTGTTAATAAACGCTCGGAGTCCTCCAGGGCCCACAGCACAGCAAATACCCAAACCATGGCCACCTTCTCCTGACTGACAGCCCAAAGCCAGGGTGAGCTGCCCTTCAGCAGCCTGAGTTGATCCTCAGAGCCCAGGAGAGCTGCCTGCCCTGGGCTGGGCTGGGAACACTGAAAACTCTGGCCTTGACAGCCTGCTGTCTCTGGAAACTCCTCGCACTCGCTGCCTTTCACCTGGGGGCTCGCTGCCCTTGTTAACACCTTGTTCCCTTCCCTGGCAAGCAGCAAATCGGGAGCGTTCCCAGGGCAGCACCGACCTGCTCAGCACATTGGTTCTGTTCTGGGGTGGAGCTGACATCAAAGGGCCTCCTGCCAGGATTCCTTCCCATCCGCAGGAGGCTTTGGAATCACACTGCTGTGGGAACGGTGAGCAAAAGGAAACGCTTCTTACGTAGGGAGGAGAGAATTTATTGTAAATTAAAGCAAAGCTTTAGTAGTCTAACAGCCCAAGTTTTCTAATACAGAGAAACTTCCTCAATGAAAGGGTTAAATGTAATATAAACACTCCCCAGCAGCAGTGTCTGGTTTGTGGGGTTTTGGGACTCTCAGGTCGCAGGTTATGGCAATTTGCTCTCATCCAAGAGAAGTGCAGTGCTCGTGGTGAGGATTTCCTCCCCCTTGGCTTCAGGTGTACTCGAGTCTGGTTTTGCACATGTTCAGGTCACGCTCTGCTCTCTTTTCACTGACTCCCAGCTAAAGCCTCGGCAGCTTCCATCGATCCCCTAAACAAAAATGCTGTTGATTGCTGTGCAGACCAGTGAGGGCTTTGCCAGGGTGGAGTTCACCCAGCACAGGTGATGATCACAGATGTTACCACAGGAAACCACCCAGGACAGGGTAATTTCAGACCAGGACAAGCCCCTGAGACCCTTTAGAGCTGTGAGCCAACTGAAGTGATGGCTTTGGGAGCGAATGTGCCAGGAGGGTGTTGAGGCTGGCTCAGGACTGCTCTGCAGCATTGGACACCTTCCAGCACCCAGATCTGCCCAGATCCTCCTGCTGGGAGCACAGAGAGCTGCCAGGGCGTGGCAGGGAAGGAGGGACAGCTTTGGGCTGGAGGGAGCTGCTGCCACAGAAACACATCCACTGAAATTCACCTTGAGGTGCTTCAGCAGGTGAAAATTTTGATTCTGGGAAATTCTGATTTTCCCAGAACCAAGCAGGCAGTGCTCAGCAACCCTTTTAGGCATTTCCCTGTCACAAACCTGTCAGCAGCTCAGAGCAAATTCTGCTTTCTCCAAGGTGAATGGAGCTGGGGCTTGAAGCAAGCAGGGTCTGCAGAGGAGCTGTGATGGTGCCCGGGGGTACCTGAGCATCCCCTGGGACTGTGGGCACAGCCTGAGGGTGGCTCCATGGCCAGGGCAGTGACCAGCAGTGCTGGCCATCCTGGATCTCTGCACAACGGCACCTCCCAGTTCTCTTTAGCCCTTGGCAAAGCAGGTGCCACGTGCACAGAGAAGCCCAAAGAGCCCCTCAGTGCCAGAGAAATGTGGGGATTCTGGCATCTGCACAGTCCCCGACTGCAGCCCAGCAAAGACAGGCACCAGGCATTTCCTGCTCCTTCCAAGCAGGTGTTCCTTCCACGTTTTCCATTCTGTTCCCGACTGAAGCCCAACCTGACAATATCTGAGGAGATAAAATGCCTCTCTGAAAGGCACAGGGAGGAAGGATTTACACGGAGCTTTTCCCCAGTTTGTAGCTCCTGTCGTGCTCACACAGCGCTCGTGGGCAGCGTGGTGTTTTCTCCACGGAGAGGTTCTGGGAGTCATTTCCCACCGCAGTTGCCGAGGAGTCTGCGAGGAGCACACCCCTTGTTCAAACCCCAAATTCCCTGGCTGTGTGCTGGCCACATGGAATGGTTTTATGTCACAGAGTCATGGAATCCCAGAACAGCTGGGTTGGAAGGGATCTTAAAAGATTCGTCTGGGGAGGCCCTGGCCCAGGGTGCCCAGAGAAGCTGTGGCTGCCCCTGGATCCCTGGCAGTGCCCAAGGCCAGGCTGGACACTGGGGCTTGGAGCAGCCTGGGACAGTGGAAGGTGTCCCTGCCCATGGCAGGGGTGGGATGGGATGATTTTTGAGGTCCCTTCCAACCCAAACCCTTCAGGGATTCTGTGAATAATCATAAATCCAGCGTGCGATGCTGGGTGCTGCTCCCTGGGTGGGAAAGAAATGGGGATTTCCTTGATTCCCCAGGGAAACTCAAAACCAGCCAGAGGAGGGATGGCCACAGTTATTGATCTGATCTAATCCCGTGAAACCCCTCAGCAGGGACAGCCCCAAAACCTGCTGGGTTCTGGCAATGCTCAGTCGAGGCCAGAAGCTGGGATTCTCTAAATCCCTTTTTTCCCTGAGGCCTCATCCTGACTGTGTCCACTGTGAAGAGGATGCTGTGGATAACACAAATCCTTGGTGCTCCCTGGAGCTTCTCCTGCTGTGATCCTCCTGGTGAGCACAGTGACGGGAGAATGCTGGGACTGCAAATCCCTGTCACTGCCCTGGACAAGAAACTTGGATCCTGAAGGGGAGAATTCTGGGGCTGCAAATCCCTGTGGCTGTCCTGGACAAGAAAACTTGGATCCTGAAGGGGGTGAATACTGGACTGCAAATCCCTGTCACTGCCCTGGGCAAGAAACTTGGATCCACAGTGCTTTAGGAGTGTCCTCAGGTACCCAGACCTCAACAACGAGGAGATGCCTGTCCCTTCACACCCTGTTTGTCCCTGCTGGCAGCCAGTGGGGCCTCACTGGGCCTAAAATCCCAGTTCCATTCCCTGGGCTTCTGGAGGCTGCAGGCTCTGCTGACCCCTGAGATATTTCCTGCACTGACAAAGGGTGGCTCGACCTCTACAGAATGGAAACTCAGCATTGCTCCAGGTGGGTGGATTTTGGGAGCTGTGCTGCCTGTCTTGACATGGTTTTCCATAGGCCCTGCCTCTGTGTGGCTTGGGGAATCCTGCAGAGGCTCCAAGGCTGAGGACAAAACTGCCCTGAATCCTTCATCCATTACTTGGGTGGAAGCCCTGAATGGCATCTCCAAGGGGTGCTGTTGTCAGTGCCTCATTCCTGCCTTCAGGAAAGGCAGTTGGATCCTGGGTTCTCTCAGAGTGATGGATAAATGACAAGCAATTTCACAGATCGAGCGAGCTGATGTGAAAGCCCGGCGCTAATTGGATTATCTGCTTGTCAGGAGGGGTTTTTCCTGCACTGTCAGGATTGTTCAGGGATCCGGGCTGATTGGCATGGAGCCAGCTTGGAGCTGCAGAGAAACCAGCTTTTCTCTTCCTTCCCAGTGCCAGCAGTGACAGGATCCCGAATTTCCCCAGGTCTCAACACCCCCAACCTCAGCAAGGCAGCTCCAGACCTCCCCCAAAGGCAGGGGAGCTGCTGAGCTCCCAGGCCACCAGAGCAAGGTTTTTGTCACCTGCCCTGGTCTCCTGCGAACACCTTCGGGTCCCTCCCGAATCCCAGCGATCCCATTTGGAGCAGGGGATCCTGAAGACAGAGGGAGACTTTTCACAGCCTGTGAGAAAGAGAAACTGCAGATAAATTCAAGAAGAGGTTTTGGGTCAGGATATTAAAAAAAAAAAGAAATCAATGTAAATGCTGCAGCTGAGTCTGCTCTGCTCCCGCTCCTGCAGGGGATGAGTCCTGGCAGTGCCCCACCAGCTTTACCCCGGTGGCACTGGGTGAGCCCAGCACCAACCACGGGATGTGGTGATGGAATGGGAATCACTGCCCTGTCTGGGGCTGATACCATCCCGTTCTGTCAGACACTGGGAATTCACTCCTTCTGTTTCCTTAAAAATGTAAAACAAACCCCCCACGGCACCAAATGGACCCTGGCCCTTTGTGCTGGGTGGGTGTGGGCAGGATCTGGGCTACGTTTCCTCTCTGCAGCTCTGAAGGGCTCCCTGCTGGAGCTGCACCTGGCCGGCAGTGTCACAGGAGTCTGTCCATCCCTCAGGCACTGTCCTGCACCCAGCACGGACACGGACAGGGACAGGGACAGGGACAGGGACAGGGACAGGGACAGGGACAGGGACAGGGCCCCTCCTCAGATTCTGCCCCAGGTGCCAGAGACAAACCGATAGTGACCTCTGATGTTGTGCTATGAAAGGAAGATGGGAAAAACAAAACCGCTGTTGGAGGGAGAGCAGTGCCCTCCTTGCCCCCTGCAGCTTGGCCTGGTGTGTCCAGAGTGTTCCATGGAAGAGCAGCTGCCAGAGGATGCAGCAGCCCCAGCCCAGTGTGGGAGCAGCTCTGAGCTGCTCTGCGTGCTGGTCCCACCAGGAGAGGCTGAAGAATCCCTGGAAGCAGAGCCCTGCAGGACACCCGGGGCCAGGGGCTGCAGTTTGGGGCTGGGGAGCCCTGGGTGGGGCCCTGTGCCCCACAGCAGAGGCTGGGGGTCACAGCTGGGCACAGCTGGGGCTCAGAGGTGATTTGTGACAGAGGGGACACAGCAGCAGCTGGGACCCTCGTGGGGACACAGTCATGAGCAGGATGGGGCTGCCCAGCGGGGATTTGGGGCCACCTCATGATGTGTGATTGACACACAGAACATTCCAGCAAATCCCATTCCCCTCTCTGCAGGGGAACAGCAGAGGGAGAGTTTGGCAGAAGTGATACCCTCAGTGAAGGCATCCCAATGCTCTGGGTGCAGGGGGAGCAAATATTTCCTGTGCCAAAGCGGCAGGTGGGCATCAGAAAATGGATCCAGGACATGGATTGATCCAGGACACGGATGGATCCAGGACACGGATGGATCCAGGACACGGATGTGCTGTGGGCTGAGCCAGTCACACTGAAAATGCTTTGCTGTCAGGGACACCAGAGCACCCTGGTGGGATGAGGGCATTTGGTCATGCCTGGCTCTAAAATCTGCTGCATCAACTCTTTTTTCCTTTGTCTCTGTTTTCAGGGGCCTTCAGAGAAGGGATTGGGCTGATGGTGGAAAGAAGGAAGAGTCCTCTCTCTGAGTGAAGTCCTGTATTGATTGAAGGATTTAATCTTGACTTTTTAGATGTTTATTTTTGCCCGTTGTAATAAATTCTAATTAAAATCTCTTTGTGGATGTTCCATCGGGTGGCTCTGCCGTTTGAGTCTCAGGGCGCTTTGTATTTCCTGCTATTTAATCAGCTCTGTTCGCAGGCAGTTTTCCCTTTAAGCTCACCTTCACAACTGGCTGTGCTGCTCACAAAAATACAAGTTTATTAAAGGAGCTGGGAGCTCAGGGGACCAAAGAAACCCTGCAGCTGCTGGTTCTGAGTTTCCAGGTGCACATTACCCAGAGCAGTCACTGGAGATGCAGCGGGGAGCTCATCCCTGTCTGTCCAGGAGCACAGAGATGGAACCATCGCTGCAGACAGGCTCAGCAGAACCGGGGGCACTGGAGTCCACAATGTCTGGAGTTGCCCCCTGGCTCCTGAGCTGTTGGATCCGGTGGGATCCTGTGGGATCCTGTGGGATCCTGCAGAGCCCTGGCTGAGGAGCTCGGCACAGCGTTTGTGCTGGAGACATGTCCTGAAAGGAAGATTTAGGATGGAAATGAACTTGGCAGAAGGTTTTGGTTGAGGGAGGAGATGGGGACAGAAATCAGCTCGTGTCCCCTGATGTCACCCCCAGACTGAGCCAGGCTGTGACACCAGGGAGGACTTTCTCCATTCTCTAAATTCTGTTAGGAAAAGAACAGATTTTGGCTTTCATTTTGGCCTGGAAAGCAGTTTGACCACCCCCAAACACGGAGCCACTTCAGGAGCACATCAGCATGAGATTCCTGGTTCCCTGCACAGATCCCACTTCCCAGTACAGATCCTGCTTCCTTTGGATAAGCCCCAAGCAGCAAAAGCATTTCCTCAGCCTGGCTTGGAGCAGCCAAGGGATTGTGCAGGGCAGCTCAGAGAGATGTGGGAAAGGTTTAAACACCAAGCAGAGGGATGGGTGTGGCACAGGGGCATGGATGGCACAGAGGGATGGGTGTGGCACACAGGGATGAGTGTGGCACATAGGGATAGTTGTGGTACACAGGGATAGGTGTGGCACACAGGGATGGCTATGGCATGGAAGGATGGATGGCACAGAGGGATGGGTGTGGCACACAGGGATGGCTATGGCATGGAGGCATGGATGTGGCACAGCAGCTGCAGGAATGCAGCAGGGAGAGGCAGGATGGGGATGACCTGAGGCCATGAGGGCAGTGCCACAGGGGATTCCTGCACTTGGGCAGTTCCTTTCTGGCCGTTCCCAGGGCAGGAGGCAGAGGGGCAGTGAGAGGGGCTGGCTCTGTGTCCGTGTGTGACAGGAGCTGCCAGCAGAGCCAGCCTGGGCTGGGTGAGAGCCCAGCAGGGGCTCATCCATCCCCCACTGCGGATGGGCTTGGAAAATCCCCCAGGATTGGCTGCCCAGCCCCATGAAAGGCAGCATTCACCCAGGAACTGGGTTCCCCATGTCTGGGACTCTCACTGTGACACCATCCATGTGCTGCCACAGTGTCCCATGTCCTGAGGCACTTTGGGAGTGGCTTTAGGGGATTCTCAGCCCTCCCCTCATGGAAGCAGAGTGGGATGAAGGCCTGCGATGGTGCCATTCCTCGTGCCTTTCCCTGTGCTCTTCCCTGTGCCATTCCTTGCGCCTTCCCTTGTTCCTGTCTGTGCCCTGGGCCGCGCTCAAGCAGCACAATGAGGGAAGGCTGGGAGGGTTGGGGTTGTCCAGCCTGGACAAGAGAAGGTTTGGAGTGATTTAATTGTGGCCTTCCAGTGCCTGAAGGAGCTACAAGAATATGGAGACAGACATCTTCAAGGGATGAAGTGACAGGATAAGGGGGAATGGCTTCCCACTGCCAGAGGGCAGGGATGGGTGGGATGTTGGGGAGAAATTCCTCCCTGGGAGGGTGAGGAGGCCCTGGCCCAGGGTGCCCAGGGAAGCCGTGGCTGCCCCTGGATCCCTGGCAGTGCCCAAGGCCAGGTTGGACACTGGGGCTTGGAGCAGCCTGGGGCAGTGGGAGGTGTCCCTGCCATGGCAGGGTGGGATGAGCTGAGCTTTCAGGTCCCTCCCAACACAAACGCATCTGTGATTCCATGAAATCTGTACAATGCTCTGGGCTCTCTCTTGTTTTGCAGGTGCAGGGACTCTCTGAGCTCTGCTGATGTTCTGCACCTTCTGCTTCTTCCCAGAGCTGCTCCTGCCCTTGTTTGTTGCATTTTTCCTTTCAGTCCCACTGCAGAGTGAACTTGGATTTTTGGGTTTATTTTAGCTCCCTTTCCCACCCCCACTCAGCAGAACCATCGATTCCACGTTTGCATTTCTCCCACGGGATGAAAACCTTCTCTATTCAGGAACCATCTGGGCTTTGTTTGGCTTTGTTGAACAAAGCTTGGATCGGGAGCTGCAGCCTCCTCAGTACCTTCCCCAGCACACAGCCCTTGCTGACAGCTCAGGCACATCCCAGATTATTTGCCAAGGGATTATTCATCCAATATGCCCATTATTCATGGAGTAATTTTCTTATTATTCACCAGATTCCTCTGGCCCACCAGCTGCATCCCAAACCTGGCAGCTCCTGCTGCTCTTCAGTGTCTGAAAAATGATCTCATTTCCATAAAAAATGATCCCATCTCCACAGAAAATGATCCCATGTCCACAGACTCCCCCGTGGAGGTGTCTGACCCTCTGGAATCTCAGGTGTCTTGGGACAGCCCTGCCCAAGGTGTGTCTCCAGCCGTGTGCTCACCCCCCACCCCAGTGCTGCTGAAATTCCCAGGAATTCTGCTCCAAGAGCTCTCAAGGCCCCACATTTTGGGCTCAGCTCAGGGTCCAGCTGCTACAGCAGAAATCCTTGGTGTTGGAACCCCCAGGAACACGGGCAGAAGCTCTCCACACTTGTCATGGAATCAAACAATCCCATTCCAGCTGCTCCGTGTCATTCCTTCCCCACAATATTCCTGGCTACTAAACCTAACCTGGCTGCTGGGTTAAAGCACTTTTCTGGCAGTGGTTATTTTTTATTTTCACATCTTAATTCTCAGATTCATCCCTCGCTTCATTCCCAAGCACAATTGTCATGCAGCTAATGAAATAAGTAATATTTCCTCGTTCCAAGAAATCTCGTTAAGCTAATTAGCAGGCTCCTCTGGCAGCTGAGGTTGGTTTTACTCTGTCGGATGCGTGCGGGTTTTATTTCTCTGCTTGTCTGGGCCCTGTCCCCTCCCTCCACGTGTGAGGAAAGCGAGGAGCAGGGTTGGAGAAGGGATGGGCAGGGGGCCATGGCAAAGGCCAGGACAGGAACTCCCCGTGTTTGATGGGACACCCTGAGGGACACAGCCCAGCGTCACTTTCCCAGCTCCCTGCAGTCACCATTCCCGAGGTTCTGCTCCCTCTCCAGGAGTTTTGCCCTGCGCAATGTCACTCCTGCTGGCAGGGATTGTTTGTGCCCGTCCTTCCTCGTGGCTCTGTGCTCAAACCAGCATCCAATTAAGCGCAGTTGTGGTGCTCAGCTATGCAAAGCCTGTCTAGACACCCTCGTTTCTGTTTGATTGCAATTCAGCTGGGATCAGTTACCGACACAGTGACATTAAATCAAACAGGAAAAACCACCTGGATGCTGCTCCCTCCATCTCCGTGAATCAAAGCCGGTAAATCAGTCCTGGAAATCATCACGGGGGGCTCTGACATCCTGAAATTTCATTTGGAGCTTCAAGGATCGGTTTGCAAAGTGGGCTGTGCAGGACCCCAAGAGTTTCAGGTTTTTTATTCCAGTGGGATGCAGCTGTGTGGAGTGCACGAGGAGAGGACAGCACCACAGCAAACCCAAAGCTGGATTTGGCAGAGCAAGTGCAGGGTTAAAGCTGCCCCCAGCACAAAACCCCAAAGCTGCTGAGCTGCTGGGTACGCTGGGATCCTGGGATTCTGTGGATGTGCTCCTCAGAAACGGCTCTGGGCGGGGGAGCAGAGCTGGGTCCCACCTTTGGCATCTCAGTTTGAGGGAGAAGGATCCCAGAAGGCTCCTGCAGGAGGCTCCGCTTCTCCCCATGGCTCCCCGTGCCACCCACAGGGAAGGAGCAGGGTTAAGGATCCGGGCAGACCAGATGGGCCTGGGGGTGCTCAGGGTGCAGCACAAAAACCCCTTCCAGCAGCAGCCCAGGGCTGGGGGGTTCCTGGCTCCCAGCTGCTTTTCAGCCCCTCCAGCAGAAGGAACTGACAGCTGCATTTTCACTGATTACTGAGCGATTTGACCACAGGCCTTCACAAACCTGCCAGGAGAAAAGATTTGAGCACCCTGAGCCTCCACACTGGTACAGATTACAGCTCCAATTCCCTTCCTAAGGCAGCCTGAAATTCCCTGTGTGGGTTTGCAGGGATATCCATGCTCAGGATAACCTCCTGCTTTTTCTCTCTGATAATTATCACCATCTCAGGACCCAGAGCATCCTTTACCAGTGCTTTGAGTCATGGAATCACAGATGACAATTACGACATTCCTAAAGCTGGAAAATGTCACCCTTGCCTATGGAAAAGATCACCCCACTGGCTTCAAGTAAATTCATATTTCATGGGGGCTGAAAACCTTTTCCCTTTCTCCTGAAAAACCCCATCAGTATCCTGAGAGGAGGAGCTGGGGACTTGGAGCAGAGCAGCTCCTGTCAGACACCGAGCAGCAGAGAGATTCTGTTTGACAGGATTCTGAATTAATTTGATCCAAAGCACATCAGTCTGAATAAAGCAATGAAATCATCTGATATAGGTCAAATATTCTCCCCCGAGCCCAAGGGAAAACGGAGTCTATTCAGAGAAGTGAAAACAGCTATTGAAATTGCATCACCCCCTGGAAAAGCGTTTGTCGGGAAATTCCTGAGCAAGTCCTGCAGGAGGATTTGAGGGCTGCAGCCGCGGGGGAGAGCAGGGTCACTGAGGCACAGGAACACTGCCAGCACCACCCTGGCCACACTGACACGGGTTAATGCTGCCCGTTCGTGCTGCAGGTGTGGCCAGCATTGCTGCTGGGCCCTGGTCTTCCAGGACTCGAGTGGACTTCACTGGGAAAACGTGGATGGGGAATAAAGAATCAATCCTGTGCTAAAGAGGAGTGAGGGGTGGGATGGGATGGACCCTTTGCTCCACACCAGAGAGCTCCATAAGGAATTTGTTCCTCAGTGCAGCCACCAAACACAGCCTGAGCTCCCTGGCGAGGCCAGAGGGAGCCCGGGTGTGCTCTGCTCCCTCCCTCCGGGGCTCATCCCAGGTGAGGGGTGTTCCCGCAGGAATGAGGCCTCGAGGGGGACATTTCCTTCAGGGCATTTATTTTTTTTTAAAGCTGAAGCTCAAGGTTTTGCATTTATCAAGAAATAAAATCGAGATTCCTGTGCCAGGCTCTGACAGGGCTGGTGGTGAGAAGCACAGAGATCCAAGGGATCCCTCAATGATCTGAGGGAAGGTTTGGAGCTGGGCCAGGGCAGGGCCAGGCTGGAGATCAGGGAAAGGTTCTTCCCCCAGAGGGTGCTGGGCACTGCCCAGGCTCCCCAGGGAATGGGCACGGCCCCGAGGCTGCCAGAGCTCCAGGAGCGTTTGGACAGCGCTGCCAGGGGTGCTCAGGCTGGGATTATTGGGGTGTCTGTGCCGGGCCAGGAGCTGGGCTGGGTGATCCTGGGGGTCCCTTCTGCTCAGGAGATTCTGAGACTCTCAGATGATCCCTCACTCTGCGTGTCCTGGAATATCGATCCCCTGGTGTGAGATCTGAGCTCCAGGCCAGCCCCTGCCCTGTCCCACAATGTCACTCAGCAGAAAATGACACTGGAATTCAGATCCCAAGCAGGATCATGCCTGATTTAGCCATGTTCAAATTTAGTTCCCTAAATTAAATTCCCTCATCCCTCTTCTCTGTCCTGCCCCACTTTCCAGACAGCTCCTGCAGCTGCTTTGCTTTCCTGGGAACTTTTCCAAGCTGCTGGAGCTTTACTCTGCCCGTTTCCTCCTTGTTATCGACACTAACAATGCTTTCCCCCTTGCATCTCTCATCCAAGCAAAACCCCAATGCAAAACCCATCTCCTTCCCAGCCTTCTCCCCATGGAAGGCCCCAGATGCTGTTGAACAATGAGCAGCAATTTCCCTCCATCCTTATCGCACACGTGGATCCCTGCAGGCGACTGGGAAAATCAGGAGCTGCTGCCAGCATCCCATCGCATCGCATCGCATCGCATCGCATCGCATCCCATCCCATCGCATCCCATCCCATCGCATCCCATCGCATCCCATCCCATCGCATCCCATCCCATTGCATCCCATCGCATCCCATCCCATC
>VZRN01001715.1:373220-389462 GCA_013397935.1 Dasyornis broadbenti
GGCTGTTGGGATATGGGGATAATGGGATGTGGGAATACCGGGGCACCAGGGATATCAGGATATGGGGGATCCCGGGGCACAGGGGAATCCCATCCCATGGATCCCATCCCATCCCATCCCATCCCATCCCTAACAAAGCACAGGAGGGTGGGAGCTTTCCCTGTGCCATGTCACAGGAACACTGACAGCTTGGGGAGTTGGGAATATTTTCCTGGACTGGGAATCCAGGCAGAGGTTCCTGCTGGGCCTCAGGGCTCTCTCCCAGCAGAAGCAGCAGCTGCTGTGTGATTTTTCCTGGAGAAAAACCACCTTTCTCGTACCCTTCCATGACAGCTCTGGTGGGCCCCAATCACTGCCCTGAGTGAGTTTTCCAAAAAAATCCAACCTGAAATAAAGCTCCTGCTTTTCTCAGGAAAAACCCTGCCAAGGTAGTGCTGGTTGATGGCTGGACTTGGTGACCTTAAAGGTCTTCCCAACCTTAATTATTCTGTGATTCTGTGACTAAGGAAGGAGAATGCTGGAAAAGTCAAGAAGCTGCTCTATTGGCTCTGGAATTTTCCTGCCTTATCCAGGCAGAAAGGAAACAGCCTCTCCGGAATGCCTGGGGCTCCTCAGCACAGACGGGAGTGACCTTTGGGAGGGGGCCAAGGAGCTGAGCATGGCTGTCTGCAGCTCAGGAACAGAGCTGGGCCCTGCCTCGGCCCTCCTGCTCTCCCTGGGGAGGGCTTTTAGCAAGGATTTCATTTGCCTTGGAAGACTTGAAGCCAACAAAGACTTAAGAAGGAAAGATTTCCAAACCCTGGCTTTTCCATGTGCATTGCCTTGGCAGGAGTGGCTGCTCATCCTGTGGTTAGGGATGAAAGGAACGAGAGGGAGAAATCTTTACAAACAAACGGGGAGGCCTGCTGGTAGATGAGGCCAGATACTGACGGATGAAAGAAGCAATGGGAGGAACCATAAATTCCATAGGAATTCCATGAATTGACACAGACTGTTACTCACCCAAGGCTGTGCTAAATCCCTGGATTTAGAGAAAAAGAACAGAGACACAAAGAAAACAAAATGGGGGTGGGATGTACATGAGCAGGGGCTCTGCACTGGGCGTTCCGGGAAGTCTGCACCTCTCGAGTGCCTCAGCCAATGGGGAAAGAGAGAGGGAACTGCGGCCGGGAAATTGGGATAAAAAGAGGCTGCGTCCTCCAGCAATTGGAGAGAGCCCATGGGAAATGGCCATGACCTCTCCCTTTATTCATGACTGAAGTTCCAGGACTCCTCTGTCTCCTTTTTGGACATCAACCTCTGGTGGTTGTGGATTCATTTTCCTGACAGGGACCATCCCCAGGTGGCTTTGGGTTGCCATTTCTCCACTTGGGCTGTCAGGGCCCTGATCCCACACTGTTCTCCCTGTTCCCTGGGACAGGACAGGGTTTCCTTGGCCAGTGTTTGCACAGGCACTGCCTGGCCATGGCACATGAGGAAGGAACTCAAGAGGAAAATTAGCAATTACCTCCTGATGCCTCCCTGCTGGCTCTGCCTCAGAGCCCTCTCCGGGAAAACACTGTTCCCTGGGAATGAGGGGCTCATCCCAGCGCTCCAGGAATGGACACACAGGGACAGGCACCAGAGCTCTGAACCCCTCGGGCTGTCCCCCAGAGCTGCAGGAACACAACCCCAGCAGGCCTTTCAGCTCCCCAGGAGCTGGATCTGCTTCTCCGGGGATCCCTCGGGAGTCATAGCCTCTCTGCAGGGCTGGAGGGTGCAGGTTCTCTGGGATAAAGGGACAGGGACAGAGTTTTGTCGCTGTGAACCCCTCTGGCCCCACAACGAAGCTGGAGGAGTCTCATGGGAGGGATCAGCCAGGACAGTGAGCAGGATGAACTGATATGGGTATCGGGGTCACTGGGGTTACCTGAGGCCTGGAATCCTGGAATGGTGTGGGTTGGATGGGACCTGAAAGATCGACTCATCCCAGCCCTGCCATGGCAGGGACACCTTCCACTGTCCCAGGCTGCTCCAAGCCCCAGTGTCCAACCTGGCCTTGGACACTGCCAGGGATCCAGGGGCAGCCACAGCTTCTCTGGGCAATTCTATCCCAGGGCCTCCCCACCCTCCCAGGGAGCAATTCCTCTCCAATAACCCATCCAAGCCTTCTCTCTGTCAGTGTGAATTCATTTCCCCTTGTGAGGAGTACTTTACTGAAAACCTTGATACAAAGTCTGATAACATTCAAAGGCTGATTTCTCCTAATTCTTCCTTTTATCAGGACTTTCCAAATCTGTTAGAAAGCCAACTCAGGCAGATCCAGCTGTGTCCATGGCAGTTCAAGGCTTGGGAATCTTCTGCTCATTATTTCAAGCCATAGGATGACAAGGACACTTTGAAGTTCGTCTTTGATGGCCAAAGTGGGGATACGTAAAATCGTGGGAGACAGCGCCGGCCCAGGCCAGTGAACCAACTGCTCTGGGAATTGGGGAGCAATGAAAGCCAGGGTCAGACAGAAACCTGGGTTTGCATTTTACTCCCACTGAAGGAACCTGAGGCCCCAATTCTTATTTGGATTTCTTCAAAGTGTTTACTGCCACGAGAAAACCTTTCGGGATTCTTCCATCACTAATAGGTTTTCAAGTGAATTAACAGGAACTCAAGGAGCACAGATACTTTATTCATAAAATTTAATAACCCTTGTAATTAAAAATACAAAAAGAAAAAGAAAAGAGAGAATAAAAGCACCCATAGCAGTGAAATAGTTGCTTGAAATAATGAGTGTGATTCAAGCAACGCCTCCTGCAGCACTGCAGGCTCAGGGACAGAGGGACTGGAAAGCTGGGAAAGGCCCTGGGGGTGCTGTGGCAGTGGCTGAACGTGAGCCTAGGGGTGCCTGGGTGGGCAGGAGGCCAAGGGCACCTGGGCTGTGCCAGCCCTGGGGTGGCAGCAGGGCCAGGGCAGTGCCCGTCCCCTGAGCTGGCACTGCTGGGGCACCTCCAGTGCTGGGGCAGCTCTGGGACCCTCCTGACCAGAAGGACATGGAGGGGCTGGAGCGTGTCCAGGGAAGGGAACGGAGCTGGGAAGGGGCTGGAGCCCCAGGAGCGGCTGAGGGAGCTGGGAAAGGGCTCAGGCTGGAGCAAAGGAGGCTCAGGGGGAACCTTGTGGCTCTGCACAGCTCCTGACAGGAGGGGGCAGCCGGGGGGGTCGGGCTCTGCTGCCAGGGAACAGGGACAGGAGGAGAGGGAACGGCCTCAGGCTGGGCCAGGGGAGGCTCAGGGTGGACATCAGCAGGAATTTCTCCATGGAAAGGGTGCTCAGGCCTTGGCAGGGGCTGCCCAGGGAGCTTTGGAGTCCCCATCCCTGGAGGTGCCCAGGGAAGGCCTGGCCGTGGCACTCAGTGCTCTGGGCTGGGGACAAGGTGGGGATCGGGCACAGCCTGGACTCCATGGGCTGGGAGGGATTTTCCAACCTCAATGATTTGGGATTCTGGGATTGCACCACCACAGGTGCCCAGCTCAGCTGCACTGCCCTCAGCCACGCACTCAAATTTTGGTACCTGAGGCTTTGCTCTGCTTTGCCCCAGGGTTTTCACGAAGCAGCTGCAGGATCTGAGCAATGCCCAGGTGGATCCAGATGGATTCCGGCGTTTTCCTGGCAGGAGCTGTGTCTGAGACCACACCTGCCCTGTGGAAGCACCAGGATGAAGAGAACTCCTGCAGGAGCTACACAAGGACTGCACCTTCCCCTGCTCCCGTCACCTTCCTCAGGGAGCAGGGATTGGTTTTATTTCATTGACAGTGTAATTACAGCTCATTGTTTCCATTTATCAATAACTTTCACATGAAATCATCTTTGCAAAATCACCTTTGCGGCCTCCAAAGCCTGGGACAGGCGCTGCTCCCAGATTTATTGCAGGAGTAAAGGAACACTCAGTGGGCCTTCCCTGGGGATTTGGTAGGGAAGGGCAGAGCTCTGGATAGGGCTCATTCTCCCAAGGTGTTGTTTGCTCCACAATTCCAAAATCCCAGGCACAGAGAGGAGCTGGGCCGTGTTCCCAGCCCTGAGTGTCCAACCAGGCACAAACTCCTGGGAGTTTTCCCCTTCTCCAGGCACAGGGAAGGTGCAGCCTCTGTGCCATCAACGCTCACCCCCAAAAGGCTCAGCTCAGGGCAGAGCCTTTCCCCTCTCCCCACCTCCATATCCACAGCAAGTGGGGAGCCTTTGGATGAGCTGGAGGTGTGGATGTCTCGTTCTGAAAAGCTGCCTGCACATTTGGGCTCCAAGACCGACCCTCCCAAACAGAATCACCCAGAATCCCAGAAGGGCTGGGTTGGAAGGGACTTTAAAACCCAGACGCAGCATTCAAGTGAAAATATTCCTGGTAACATCTCCATTCCCATTTGGCAGGAAAAGGAAGAAACGACTTTCTGATTTCATTTCAATACTGACAAAAAATTCCTTTTGATCCATTTGATTTTTTTTAAGCATTCAGCTGGAATATGGGTTTGGATCCCCAGCCCCTGTGTCTGAATGCTGTCAGAAGCAAATGGGTGCATGTTAATGAAGGAACAAGTTGCAATTAGAACTGGTGGGAAGATTTGACAAAACATATTCCCACGGAATGCTTAGTTGAGAGCCTGAACATTCTGAGGATCCATATCGCATTTAACAGAGCTTTGGCAGAGGATTTCTGAATTTCAAGGTTCCTTTAGTGAAGAAAATCATATTGGAACCTCCTTTTTCACTTTGCAAATGAATATTCCAGCAATTTGTATCAGCAAGAAAATATCCAAAGGTTTGGGGAGTTTTCTTTAACTTTCATTATGATGTAAACAAAACTAAAGCAGTTTTGAAAGCCAGAACATGAACACAGAGAGCTGTTACCCACGGGCTGGGTTTGATTTCTCTGCTCTTGAAGCAAAGGAATTTGGCTGCTTTTCCCAGTGGAATCATGGAATCAGGGAATGGTTTGGGGAAGGAACCTTAAAGATCACCTCATTCCACAGGGAAGTGGCACCTTCCACTGTCCCAGGCTGCTCCAAGCCCCAGTGTCCAGCCTGGCCTTGGACACTGCCAGGGATCCAGGGGCAGCCACAGCTTCTCTGGGCACCCTGGGCCAGGGCCTCCCCACCCCCACAGGGAGGAATTCCTTCCTGATATCCAACCAAAATCTCCCCTCTGTCAGTCTGAACCCATTCCCCCTCTCCTGTCCCTCCATCCCTGTCCGAACTCCCTCTCCAGCTCCCTTGGAGAGAGACGTGTTCAAAGACCAGGAAGCGTAAGAGCCAAAAAAACCACTTGGAAGAATAACTTCCGAAAGGCACCATAAACTACAGATAAACCCCTTTCAAATTCCCACAGAACAGAACCTCTCCCAGCAAACGGAGCAGCTGGGAAGGGAGGGCTCAGCATTCCAGGTGAATGGAGGCACCAGGGATGTGTTCACCCATCCTGATGGCAGAAGAAACTGAGGGACGAGTCAGGAATAAGCGCTGCGTAATTCCTTTTAAAACTGTATGGCCCAGGCACGAGAAACTGCTGCTCAGGGCAAGTGGGCTGCACTGTGGGCAGGCAGAGAGGTGATAACGAGGAGCTGGATTAGCAGAGAATTGATAAACAGGATCCAAAGGGGAAGAGCTGCGGGGCAGAAAAATCCACTGGAGGATTCTGCAGGAATCAATGAAGAATCGAACCAGGACTGGGATGCTGAAGAAACTTTTAACAAGCAGTGAAGAGCGGGATATGAGGGAAATCCCTTGCATGGACTAAAAACGCGTTAGAAGTGGAAGCAATGGGCTGGAATGAATGAAAGGAGCTCCCAGAGCTGCGTGCAGGGACTGGGACTGTTCAGAACATTCCTGAGGGATCTGGAGAAGGGACTGTGCCATGAAGAGCTGTGCTCTGCAGACACCTCAGAATTCATGGGAATAGCAAAGAAAGTTTCCTGGAGGAGGATCCAATTGTAGTGAAAGACTGTGCAGGAAAATAGCACATGGGGTTCAAAGAGATGCTGGGGAAAAGCAGGATTCAGTTCCCAGGTTCCTGTGAATTCCCTCCCACACCACAACAGGGCTCTCCAATGGGCCAGAACATCCCAGTGAATGTCAGGAGTTATCCAGAAAGAAGAGAGGGAAGTGGAAAACACTGTTTTGTCACTTTATAAATCAGTGCTCCCACATTTCAGTGCCCTGTTCCCCACCAGCCATGGGGCAGGAAAGGATGAGCAGAGGGGAAAATGCTGGCGGGAATTCAGGTCAAACAGTGCAAGAGGAAAATCCTGAAAGAAAGTAGACTAAGACACGGTCCTCATGGCCAGAGCACCAGAGCAGCTCTCACCCTGCTCGGAGCTGCCTCTGGAACCCACATACGAGTGGTGAGAAGGCTCCAGAGCACAGGATATTTGTGGGGCACTGGGTCCTCAGTGGATGCTCCAGGAATGCCCCCATGGGACACCTGGCAGGACCTGCCTGGGATCAGCCCCTCTTCTTTCACCATTTGAGAAGTTCAACTTCCTCCACTGCTGATGTCACCGAAAGTGCAGGAAAAACAAAAACTCTCAAAGATTTTGAATGTTACAGAGTCAAGGCATTGCTTTATCCTCTGCCCAGGATGTTGTTCTGGCCAGGATGTGCCACAGAAATCATCTCACCCACACACAGCCCGGCTGTGCACAGACAATCATTCCATCACACACGTGTTTTTACAAGATTTTCCCCCAAACTTTATCCAGTCCAAACCCACACAAAGGAATTGGCTCAGTGTTCATTGGTTCCAAGCTGAGCAACCACCAGCATTCAGTTTCCCATTGGATCCCAATCTCCTCCTCTCTGATGCTAATTGGATTTTCATTTTTCAATTTTCTCATCAGTCCCTTCAGGACCAGATGTCTCCCCCTGTGCCAGGGCTGGTGTCTGGGGTGGATGTTTGTAGATGCCCACTGAGAGCTGGGATCTCTCGTGGATCTCCTGTGCTGCTCCCAGGCTCTTGGGATGCTGAGCTCCCCAGGCCTCACCTAGAGGAACAATGCCCTGGGAAGAAGCTTCAGTTCCCTTCCCCTGGGGCAAAAGTGGACAAACTTGGCTAAAGTTCTATACAAATTTTAAAACTGGTGTGTTTTCCAACACTGAGGGCTCAGTGCAGCTTCCAAGCTCCCAGCATTTCCCGTGGGCTGTCCATGCCTGGGGGTTTGGCAGAGCAGGGGATCTTCAGGAGCAGCTCTCAGCACCTCTGGCTGAGGGCAGGGAATGGCTGATTCAGGGATACCTGGAGTTACCAGGAATTGGAAGCAGTTCAATCCTCCATGTCCGTCATTCATCTGTGAAGGCTTTCTTCTTCCATTAAGGAATTTGCCCATCTTAGCAAGAAGATTTTGATTTTTTTTCTGTGGTGTGGGGGCTCTTCTGGATGGCTGCCACACTCCAGTGACAAAGTCAGCCAATTCCAGTTCCATGTCGCTGGGAAAGGCAGCTTTTGGGATATGGAAATCACCTTGTTCCTCCCTCCCGGGATGTTCAGGGTGAAAGGAATGAGAAGGGAGAGTCTTTACAAACAAACTGGTCTGCTGGTGAGATAAGACCAATACTGAGAGACAATGGAAAGATTTCCACAGGAATTCCCCTGACTGACTTGCCCCAGACTGTGTTAATAAACTGCAAGAACACAGACACAAGGAAAAGAAGAAAGGGGGGGATGTACATGAGCAGGGGCTCTGCACTGGGCGTTCCGGGAAGTCTGCACCTCTCGAGTGCCTCAGCCCATGGGGAAAGAGAGAGGGAACTGCGGCCGGGAAATTGGGATAAAAAGAGGCTGCGTCCTCCAGCAATTGGAGAGAGCCCATGGGAAATGGCCATGACCTCTCCCTTTATTCATGACTGAAGTTCCAGGACTCCTCTGTCTCCTTTTTGGACATCAACCTCTGGTGTTTGTGGATTCATTTTCCTGACAAGGGGGAGGGGGCAAAGGTGTCACCCTCCGGTGCTGCAGTCAGAGCAGGGGAACCTGGTCAGAGGAGGCTCCTCCCCACAGACAGCATCAATCAGCAGGGTGGGATCTGAAAGTGGCCCCTGTCTCGACAGAATCAGCCTTCAAACGAGATCTAATGAGGCTCATTAAGCAGCCAAAGCCCTGGCTGAGGCAGGCTATAAATCACCAACCACTTGAAACCCTTTCAAACCAATTCGGTCGATGCCCTGCAATGGTTCCCTGGCTCCTCTCAAACACAGGGGCCACAAGGGCTGTTTCAGAATCACTCAACGAGGTCTGCAGTGGCATCACCTCTGCATACTCAGGCTTGTGTTCTCAATTTTCACTGCATTCTAAGAGAGAACCCTCTGGGGTGCCTTGGTTTCCAAAGAACACCAGAGCACCCAGAAGTTGTGTGACAGCCAGGGGCCAAACAGTGAGCAGTGAATTTCCCCTCCTGGAAACAGACCTGGAGGCTCCAGCCTTGGATGGAGTCTCTCTCTCTCTGGAACAGATTTTGTAACCTGGACTGGAATCTCATTTAGGGGGTAATTAGAATAGGGAGACAATGACTTCATCTGTTAAGTTTCTCATTGGGGGATTTTAGGTAGATGTGCTGATTTGTGAGGTCCATAAAAATTGTATCCGCGTTATACGGGGTGCTCTCGGTGTGTTTCCACCTTTGATGAGCTGTGCACCCAGGATCCCATTAAAACCAAAATAAATCCCCTTATTCCCTTTATTACTGTGTCTGCTTCATATTTCTACCAGCTGAAAGGCAACAGTCCCTATCCCCAGCCCCTGCCTGTTTGGGGCACTGTGGCACTGCTCCTCCGTGCCGAGGACATGGCCCTGCCTGCCTGGCTGTCCCCTCGTCCCCTCCCTGTGTCCCTGGGAGCTCACGGTGCTTGCAGACGGCAGCAGGGAGGAAGAGGAGGCTCTGTGCTCGTTCCCAGCTGTCAGGACGGGACAAGGGGATGATGCTGCTTTCCTCCAGCTTTCCTGGATTGTCAGTGCCCAAGCTCAGGCAGCTGAGGGGACACTGGGCAGGGGTGTCCCTGCTCCCAGCTGCCTGGGGGAGCCCTTGTGGCCATCCTGGGGGTGTTCCCTGCACAGGGGCTCTTTGCTGGGCTGTTCCTGTCAGCCCCGCCTGGAAAGAATCCTCTGCACAGATTTCTCGTGGGAAGACCTCCCACGTGTGGAACGAGGAGGGTCCTGGGGACAAACGGGACCAGCAGCGATCCCAAATGGCACGGACACCCTGTCAGGCTGCACTCCCACGGCACCCCCAGCCTGACAGCTCTGGCTCTGGCTGCTCCATGCCAGGGGGCTTTGCAGACAGCTCTGACTGCTTGTACACAGCTTGACTTGTGCATAATAACAAATACCAGGAGAGCGAGGGAAACATTCACTTGGTTACGGCATTTACGAGCGTTATTTACAGCAGCCCTGCACAGCCACGAGACAGTGCGTGTGACAGATGTGCAGGGCTCTCTGCTGTGCTCCAGCACCAGCAAAGCTCCTCTGCAATTCCAAGCCGTTCCTGCAAGACACAGCGATTCCTGCTCGGCTCAGTCCATGTTAACCTTTGGTGGCCTTGCCTGGGGTGCCCACAGGAGGCTGCTCTGGCAGTTGTGTCCCTTTCCTGCAGTGAGGATGTGGATAATTAGTCCAGAGTTACCTTCCTGCCCTACTTTGAAAGCGACATTTACTCCTGGAGTTTCTCTGGCTGCTGCTCTTTAGCTCTAATTAATTTCTGTGCTGCTCCATCGCTGGGGGAGCCTTGGCCACCCATGGAGCTCCTTCTCCTTCCGCTCACTGAGGCACCAGTAATTGGCCTGACTCCCTCTGCCCTTTCCAGAAGATGTTTCTTCATCTGCAGAGCTTGAAGGAACGGCAAATGTTAATGTGCAATTCATGGAGCAATGAGGATTTCCTCCAGGAAGTTGCTTCTCCATGCTCGGTCAGGCAGCGGCCACCAGCAAGGGACACTCGGTCACGTGCTCTGATCTGCCTGAGAAATGCCTCAGAATTGTCACCCATGAATGCCCCTGGTTGCTGAACACATCAGGGCAAAGCAGGGCTGAGCACTTTGCTGCTGCATATCCCGCAGGGAGACCGGGGGGGCTGACAGGGGACATCCCTTATGGCACAGGGCAGGCCCTGCAGAGAAACCCAAACCTTGTGAAACCAAAAGGGGACATTCAGCCAGAGCCTTCCAAGCTCCCTGCAGTGCTTGGTGCCTGCTAAAGAGCAGGGAAATCAAATTTGTAATGAAGGGAAATGAATGTTCTCCTGTACAGACACCTGAGCTCCCCCAGCAGCAGCAGCAGCGCTGATTTTACCGCTGTGGCTGCGGCCTCTCACAGCTGCGTGGTTTACACTTTATAGATGGCATCAGTGCTATTTTATGGGGAGGGAGAGGGAATTTCCCACAAATTTGGAGCAGTGGATGAACAGAAGCACCCAGTAAATCAGCAGGGAGGAGGAGGGAAGCGTGAAGCAAATGCTGGCACAAATCTCCAGGGCTGTCACACTCCACTGCATGGGGGGGCTTTGCCTGAGTGACTGCTGGACCTCTGTTCCTGTGGGCTGGATCTTTAAATCTCCTCTGCCTCCCTCAGAAACGCGGGATTGAGGCTCCCTGTGCCTGCAGAGCGTGTCCAGCCAGGCAAGAGCGAGTCCCTCACACAGCTGAAGGCTCTGCGGGAGGAGGCCTGGTTGTTCTCTCCTGCTCAGCAGGGTTAGGGCTAGGATTGAGGTTAGGGTTAGGATCAAGGTTAGGGTTAGGATTAGTAGGGCCGAGACCTCTGTCCGGGACTTATTTTGAATCACCTCCCAGATATCAGACCCCTTCTGACAGGGAAGGAGCACCCACGGAACAGGAGCAGGGGGCTGGGGGAACCTTGGAGGAGCCTCTTTAGGCATCCCCGATCCCCACAGACACCAGCAGTGCACAGAGACCACGTCCTCTGCAGGATTTGGGGGAAATCCATTAAATAAATGAGTGTGTAAAGTATTTAAAGTCATCCAGGCCTGAACATCACATCCAAGCTGAGAAATCCCCAAATGCTCTATTTGACTTTTGGAGTTCCCTGTGAATTAAATGCAGAGAGGCAAATTATTTTATCAGCTTGATTATAGAATAACAGAATCTCAGAATGGTTTGGATTGGGAGGGACCTTAGAGCTCATCCAGTGCCACCCCTGCCATGGGCAGGGACACCTCCCACTGTCCCAGGCTGCTCCAAGCCCCAGTGTCCAACCTGGCCTTGGACACTGCCAGGGATCCAGGGGCAGCCACAGCTTCTCTGGGCACCCTGGGCCAGGGCCTCCCCACCCTCACAGGGAACAATTTCTCCCCAATATCCAACCTGAACTTCCACTCTTTCAGTCTGGACCCATTCCCCCTTGTCCTGTCCCTCCATCCCTTGTCCCAAGTCCCTCTCCAGCTCTTTTGAAGCCCCATTCAGCACTGGAGAGGGCTCTAAGGTGACCCTGAAGCTTCTCTTCCCCAGGTGAACCCCCCAGCTCTCCATCCCAGCTCCCAGCAGCGCTGCCAGCCCTGTCCAGCTCAGGGAGCAGCAGCATCGTGCCGTGCCAGGGCTGGGGCAGGGCCAAGCTGATGCTTCCCAAGCCATGCCAGGCGTGTGGGTCCGTCCCTGCACGTGCCCTGCGGCGAGGGGGAGATGGGCAGCTCCTTTGTGCTGCCTCCCGTGCTGCAGAGCCAGCCTGCAGCCATTCTTTTTATTGCTGATGCTGCTTCCTATGGAAACACTTTTGTGCTAATAAGCTCCATTTATAATAGTAAGGAATGGTTCGGTGGAATAATTGTCACTAAATACCATTCATGGCTTTGTTGCTTTTCCTGCATGCTGCTAATTATTCTGCGTCTGAAATAGCACTCGGAGAAGCCACTGAATGCCACTGAATAGGGCTCTGAGCACTCCAAGAGGATGAGGCAGGGTATGATTACAAATATCAAGGCCCCAATCCAGCAGACAATGCCCCGCTCCCTGTGTCTGTGCAAAATCCCAGCCTTTGCAAAGGCTGGGGAAATGCAGCGTTCACCGAACCTCAGGAGCAGGAGCCCTGCAGGCAGGCACGAGCAGGTTCCTGTCATAGGGAAATGTTCAGAGAATCCCAGAATGGGTTGGGTGGGAAGGGACCTTAAAGATCATCCAGCCCCCCCCCTGCCATGAGCAGGGACACCTCCCACTGTCCCAGGCTGCTCCAAGCCCCAGTGTCCAACCTGGCCTTGGACACTGCCAGGGATCCAGGGGCAGCCACAGCTGCTCTGGGCACCCTGGGCCAGGGCCTCCCCACCCTCACAGGGAACAATTCCTTCCAATTGTCTCCAATGTAAACTTACATTCCTTCAGTTTAAAGCCATTCCCTGTGTCCTGTCCCTCCATCCCTTTTAAGGAGACTCTCCCAATTTTCCCCCCAGCTTCTTCAAGTTCTGGAAGGCCACAATGAGCTCACCCCAAAGCTTCTCCTCTCCAGGCTGAACACTCCCAGCTCTCCCAGCCTTTCCTCCCAGCAGAGCTGCTCCATCCCTCAGATCATCCTGGAGCCTCCTCTGGACTCTCTCCAGCAGCTCCAGCTCCTTCCTGTGCTGGGCCCCAGGGCTGGGGCAGCTCTGCAGGTGGGGTCTCACCTGAGCACAAGGGCCCAGAGGCACAATCCTCCCTCCCCTCCCCTCCCTGCTGCCCACGCTGGGGGCTCAGCCCAGGGCATGGGGGGTTCTGGGTCCCAGCTCTGCCTTCAGCACCCACAAGGTTCTGCTCCCTCTGCTCATCCCCAGCCTGGACTGATCCCGGGGTTGTCCCGACCCAGCTGCAGCCCTTCCCTTGGCCTTGTTAAACCTCATGAAATTCCCAAGTGCAGCCTGATGGAAGATACGACGTGGACAAACTGACTCTCCAACAGCTCTGGTGGTGAGAATGAGAGGGAGGTTTTTCTCTGTGGGGCTCTCCCAGGAAGGAATAACACGGCCCAGATCCCTCAGTCCTGCAGAGCTCCACGGGAAGAGCCAAGGCAGGAGCAGATCCGCAGTCCCTGGTGCTGTGTGGCTGTTTTGAGCCGAAGTCCCTTCCCAAATCCCACAGCACTGAGCTCTGCAGGGTGTGCACAAGGAGCCAGAGCGGGCAGGATGGTCCCTGCTGCTTGGGAAGCTTGGAATGAGGATCCAGGTGTGCATTCCTGCGTCTCCCTGCTGGAGAAGCACAGCCTCAGGAGCTGGGAAACGAGCTCCATTGGCAGTAACTCCTTCTCAGAGCCTTTGCTGACAGCCCTGGGTCTGCAGCTGGATCCGTGATCCCATTCTGACCTAGAAGGTGAAATGTTCACGCAGTGGGTGAGGTTTGCCCCAAATAGGAAGCAGCATTTCGCCCTATTTCACTTCAAAATGCAGCGCAAAGTGCTGGTTTGGTCTGACTCAGTGACCAATGAGCCATCACAGTCTGGTGACAAACTTTCAAGCTTGAACCTGTGCCGATGAGAAATGCATTGACCAGTTCTGAGTCTTGAAGGTCCCGCCAGTGGTGAGAGCCGCTGGCTGTGCAAAACAAAACAAAACAAACCACAAAACCCCAAAGAAATTAAAATAAAAACACAACCAACCAAAAAAAAACACACCAAAAAATGAGGAACACTGGTGAGTTTGTCCAAAATCCCCTGGTGAAGGTGATGCCTGATGATTTTTGTCTCTTCTTTTTTATACCCTTTTTATAAATTTTATACCCTTTTTATCCATTTTATGCCCTTTCCCTTTCCTTGTACCCTTTACACCCACTCTGTCCCTCAGCCCCACACATCTGGAATTCTTGCAGGCTGATATTCAGCTCAGTTTGGGGCTTTTGCAAAGCGGGAAGACCAAACATTCACAGCAGGAGGCCAAGAGCTCTGCACTGTCTCAGACCTGGAGGCTCCAGCCTTGGATGGAGTCTCTCTCTCTCTGGAACAGATTTTGTAACCTGGACTGGAATCTCATTTAGGGGTAANCTCTCGGTGTGTTTCCACCTTTGATGAGCTGTGCACTCAGTGTCCCGTTAAAACTGAAATAAATCCCCTTTTTCCCTTCACTGCTGTGTCTGCTTCATATTTCTACCAACCGAAAGGAAACAAAGGTGTGATTGCCCTGTGGTTGATCCAGCACTGTGCCCTGTCAAGGTGAACACCACTGTTACAAGCACATCACTGACTTTTAGCTTCTCATCTCCTTTCCCTGTCCCAGGCTGAAGGGGTTTGTCCTTGTTCCCCCTCAGGATGAGGGCACAGGGTCAGCCCCTGTCCCCAGGTGTCACAGCTCAGCTCCAGCGAGCCCTTTGTCCTGCAGGAAGCCAAACTGCTCTGACAGCTTTTCATGCACCAGCCACACCAAGTTCCAGCTGAACACTGGAATCCACTCTGTGGAACTGTTTTCCTCAATGTCTCCAGCTGCTTTTGGAAACTCTAACAAGCCTGGCTGCAGACTTGCAGGGCTTTGCCTGAATCATCAGCTCAGGAGAGTGTGAGCCGTGGTGAGGAGCCCCAGCACCATCCCCCAGAGTTAAAGTAAGCCCAGAGTACCTTGAGTTGCTCTGTTGCAGCGTCACTGGCAGCAGGGAATTTGGGAAAGCTCCCCTGGGATGCTGCTGTGTCCAGCAGGGACAGAACCTGTGTGAAAGGCTGAGCCTGAGCTGCCCCAGCCGGGAAGGGCTGAGTGTCAGTGCCCAGAGCAGGGACAGTCCCTGCCACGCTGCAAACCACAAACGGGTGCCACGTCCCCATCGCTGCTCATCTACACACAACACGTTTATTTCTTTTTAATTTAGCAGCTGGCCACCAGCCAGGGTGTCCTGGGCTCTGAGAGTGCTTTGGCTTCTCACTGGGGACTTGCTTCAAACCACGATTAGGCTGAAGAGATTTCTCTCATTAGCACCAAGCAGCTTCAGGCCTTATTAGGGGCTGAGAGAGGTGAAAAAGCAGCTCCCTGTGAATTTCCCTGTGCGGGCGTTTCTAGCAGAAATGTTCGCTCAAGACAATTAACAGACTGCAAGGGAGATGGGCGAAGTTGCTGTAAACTTTTAAGTGATAACCTTTAAAAAGAGGCTAAAATGACTTCCTCAGGAATTAACACTGGTGTTCCGCTTGGCTTGCTGCCTTTGATAGCCCCGAGCAGGAGCTGTGTCCGTGTTTCACACCGAGGTATCCCTCCCTCTGCTCCCCGGGGCAGCGTTTGTGCAAACGCATCCCTTTTGAATCCTCACTGCTGCCCGGTGACACTGGGCTCTGGGTGACGTGTGAGCGCAGGGCAGAGGGACACACACGCCTCATTCGCCTGACAGCAGAAAAAAGAGATTTTTAAAGTGATCGTGGCCAGCTGGGTTTCACCTCAGAGCGACCGCGGGAGCTGAAGTCTTCTCATCACATCTGCAGCCACCTCATCATGGAATCTCCCCAGGAAAGCGGAAGCTGCTGCTTTAAAAGCGGGGGCTTGGTGGGGCCCTGTCACCTCCCTGAGCCTCCACAGGAGCAGTGGGAGCCCGGCAGCGATGCTCAGCAGGAGTCTGAGGAACATCATCCTTCCAGACTGCCCGCATGGAAGTGCTCCCACCGACCCCGGCTGTGCTCTGCACTCCAGGCTCACCAAACCCAGGCTCTCTGAATGACTGAAACCTGGCAGCACTGGGACCATGGGACTGAAAGGAATGAGCAGGGAGCGTCTTTACAAACAAACTGTGAGTCTGCTGGTGAGATAAGGCCAATACTGAGAGACAGAAGAAACAATGGGAAGGATTTCCACAGGAATTCCCCTGACTGACTTGCCCCAGACTGTGTTAATAAACTGCAAGAACACAGACACAAGGAAAAGAAGAAAGGGGGGAATGTACATGAGCAGGGGCTCTGCACTGGGCGTTCCGGGAAGTCTGCACCTCTCGAGTGCCTCAGCCAATGGGGAAAGAGAGAGGGAACTGCGGCCGGGAAATTGGGATAAAAAGAGGCTGCGTCCTCCAGCAATTGGAGAGAGCCCATGGGAAATGGCCATGACCTCTCCCTTTATTCATGACTAAAGTTCCAGGACTCCTCTGTCTCCTTTTTGGACATCAACCTCTGGTGGTTGTGGATTCATTTTCCTGACACTGCCATGGTCTGCTCTGGCATTCCTGATGCTTGGCTGAGCCTGGCCATGCTCACTGCACCTCCTTTTGCTCAGCACTGTGGGGCAGACCCCAGTACTGGTGTAGCCACTGCTCCTGCCAGCTTTGCCCAGCTCCTCTCCTCTCCTCTCCTCTCCTCTCCTCTCCTCTCC
>VZRN01001715.1:389887-423725 GCA_013397935.1 Dasyornis broadbenti
TCCTCTCCTCTCCTCTCCTCTTCCCCTCTCCTGCTGCTGCTCCCTGGCAAACAGACCCTTTCAACCCAGCCGAACACAGGCTGAGCTGGGGATTCACCAGGAGCCACCAAATTCAGCCAGAGCTGCTGAGCCACTGAGAGCCCTGGGCTGCTGTGCTGGGCAGCGCTGGGCAGGGGCAGGAGGAAGAGGAAGATGCAGGAATTGCTGAGGGGCTGCTGTTTCCTCGCCCACAGCAGGAGGCCTGGGAGCGTTTGATGCAGGGCTCTTCCCTGGGCTGTGTTAGAAAAATCCTCCAGCTGCACTGAAGTCACCTCCACCCATGAAATCCCTCAGGGAGCAGTTCCAACAGCCCTGCAGGGCTCTGGGACAAGCCTGGGGACTGGGCCAAGCCTGCAGGGACCTCCCAGCACCCACACACAGCCTGAGGGTGACCCCAGGTGCTTTCAGGCCACATCCCATGAGCCATGGAATCCCAGAGTGGTTTGGGTTGGGAGGGACCTTAAAAACCATCCAGCCCCATCCCCTTCCACCTCCCACTGTCCCAGGCTGCTCCAAGCCCCAGTGTCCAACCGGGCCTTGGGCACTGCCAGGGATCCAGGGGCAGCCACAGCTTCTCTGGGCACCCTGGGCCAGGGCCTCCCCACCCTCCCAGGGAACAATTCCTTCCCAATATCCAACCTGAATTTGCCTTCTTTCACTCTGGACCCATTCCCCCTGTCCTGTCACTCCAACTCCTGATGAAGGGTCCCTCTCCTGCTTCCTTGTAGCCCCTTTCAGGCCCTGGAAGCCAAGGATGCAGCTCGAACACGCCCTGCTCTGCCCATTCCCGGGGAAAGGTCCCTCCTGGGCTGCTCCTTTCAGGGACTGCACAACCACAACAGACCTCGAGCAGCGGGAATTGAAATCCGTGCCTCGTACATCCCATCACGGCCACAAGGCTGATCCCATCAGGCCCTCAGAGGATCTGAGCTGGGCTTAACTTCCAAGGCTCATCCAAGCTGATAAAAACATTTGTCATTGGCCCTCACCAGTTTAAGGAGCTGAGAAACCAGATCCAGGCCCATCTTCAGTGTGCCCTTCCTGGTGGGAAAGTGGATCCCTTGGAAGTTGTAGCCATGGATCACTATGGTAACATTATAATTGACATTTCTGGGGGATTATAGAGTCTGAAAGTCATAAACTTAATGAAAGTATGTTTTTATTGCACTCCAACTTCATCTCTGATTAAATCAAATTTGCATAATGGAAAGTTATTACATTTCCACGTTTCTAATTTCCCTTCCACCCCCCCTCCTTTTTGCTTCTTTTGCCAAGTGTGGCTCAGGTTTTGTTTGCAGCGAGGGCTCTGAAGGTTGCCTGAGCCACGGCTTGGGTGAAAAACGTCTTTAATAATTTGTGTCGGAGGAGCCCAGGAAGTGAAGCCCTGAGAGCTGGGTGCTTTCTGGTGCTCTGAAAAGCCTCTCCTCTCCCTCCCCAGTAATGATGTTGCAAAACACACCAGTTTAAATTTTTTTCTGTAACTTCAGCCAGGTTTGTCCACCTTTGCCCGGGGAAAGAGAACTGAAGCTTCTTCCCAGGGCTTCACCTCCAGGTGAGGCCTGGGGAGCTCAGCATCCCAAGAGCCTGGGAGCAGCACAGGAGATCCACGAGAGATCCCAGCTCTCCGCGGCCACTGACAGCCATGGACTGCAAACAACAGCCCTGGCTGGGCACAGCCACCTGGGCTGCACAGAGAGCAATGAGAAAGAAGATCCAACGGACATGGGAGGCGAGGAGATTGGGATCCAGTGGGAAACTGAATCCTGGGGGGTGCTCAGCTTGGAACCAATGAACGCTGAGCCAATTCCTTTGTGTGGGTTTGGACTGGATAAAGTTTGGGGGAAAATCTTGTAAAAACACGTGTGTGATGGAATGATTGTCTGTGCACAGCTGGGCTGTGTGTGGGTGAGATGATTTCTGTGGCACATCCTGGCCAGAACAACATCCTGGGCAGAGGATAAAGCAATGCCTTGACTGTCTAACATTCAAAATGCTGTTGGAGGGTTTTTGTTCTTCCCGCAGTCTCGGTGACATCCTGAGGACACCAGGGCAGGTTGGCAGCACATTCCTGCAAACGCTGTCTCTGCACGAGGAGCAGGGAGAGGCGGGAGCAGCACTGCCCACACCCTCTGCATGTTCTGGGGCGGGGGGCAGTGCCCAGCCTGGGGACAGAGAGCTCTTGCTGTGGCCACACCTGCAGATGGGCAGGGTGAGGGGTCCTGCCTGCCTCCCCAGCTCTAGGGATGATCATTCCCACCCAAATTCCTTCCCCTCCCCACTCTCCCTTCTCCTCATGCTGCTCCCTCCTCCTTTGCTCCCACCACAAACACTCACACGCCGTTTTGCCTTTAGGATTTCTGCCATTTCTCCTCAAATCCCTCCCTCCAAGCAGCATTTGCTCCTCAGAGAGGTGTGGGATGAGCGGGCTCAGGCTCTGGACACGATTTTTAATCCCCACCCCAGTGGAAATGACAGACCTTTAGGATCTGACAGTTCAGCTGGAATCAGCCGTGTATTTTTCTAGTGCTCAGATGTATTTTTGTTATGCTCAGTAAAGAGAAAGCTTCTCTGAGTTTTCTCTGGGTCTTTTTTTCTTTTTTTTCCTTAGAAACGTGACAGTATCTGTTAAAAAAATGCAGCTGAAGATTCGATTTTTCTTTTCTTGTTGGCAAAATTTTGACAGGCCCTATCATGAAGCAATAAAAGCCACTCTCCAGGGATTAAGGGCAGTGGGGCTGGCACCACAAATGAAAACAAGCAGGCATTTCCAGCAACCTTTAGCTAAAGAGCTGTCCTGCAGGGAGCAGGGAGGAAGCCACATCCCAGGAATGGGGAGGGAAGAGGCTGCTCCATGATTTGGGGGACAGGGACAGCACAGGGAGGATGAAGCCTGTCAGGCCAGCATGGGGACAAGGAAATGCTGTTTGCCTGCCTCGAGACAGATCCCTGGGCGGGAGCCACAGGTCTCTGCTGGGAGCAGGGACATTTTCCCAAGGAATAAGAGAATTTGAGGTGTGGGATGTGGTGCAGCGCTGCTGCATCTCCTGTGCCGGCCCTGGGCCCTCTGCAGAGAGCCAGGACACCCAGGAACCTGTGGAAGGGTCATGGGTATGAAATCCAGGGATGTGTGAGCAGTTTCCTGCCAGATATCCCAGAAGAAACCTTGCCTTTTCCCCATGCATTTCCCAGGCCTCAGACTCCATCAGTCACTGCAGATCCAGTTGTGTTTTCCACACTTTCCCAGGCCTTGGGAAGTCTGCACCTCCCCAGAGCTGTGGAGGCACTGCTGCCTTTCTCCCCCCTCCAGGGATGCCCTGCAAAGCCCTGGGGTCCCTGGGGTCCCTGTCCTGTCCCTCTGAGCCCCCAGCAGCCCCACAGCACAGCCCATGTGTTGGAAACAATATAACTTTTACAATTTTTTATTTTATTTCTCTAGTCAGGCTTAGTTTGCCTTTGCCCTGTGGGGAAAGGAATTTTTAAAGCTATTTTTTTTAAGGGATGTAGCACAGCTCTACGGAAATGAGCTTAACATATCAACAGACTGGGATCGGCCCAAAAGATACCCAAAAAGATAAAAGCCATTAGTCAGCTCCAAACCTCAGCCCTGGTAGGGAAAAAACAGTTATAAAGGAAAACCTAATTAGCATCGAGGCAAAAAAATCTGGATCCAGTAAGAAACCAAACACTAAGAACTCCACAACTTGGGACCAATGAACACTGAACCAATACAAGTCTACGGATTTTGACTGTATAAAATATCTGAGAAAATCTTGTAAAATCCATGTCACGGAGTGATTCTCTGTGCACAGCCGGGCTGTGTGTGGGTGAGATGATTTCTGTGGCACATCCTGGCCAGAACAACATTCTGGGCAGAGGATAAAGCAATGCCTTGACTCTCTAACATGAACAATGTTGTTGGAGGGTTTTTCATTTTTCCCTTAGTTGCGGTGACACATGGTGCTCCCCAGCTCCTGGGAAGGGGCAAAGCTGGAGCCTGGATCCCCAGCGCTGTAAATCCAGGCCAGCACAGGATTCCCACTGGATTCCCCACTTCCCTCCTGCTCCATCCCAGTGGCTCAGTCTCCTCCCAGTCTGTCAATGCAAACCCATGGGCTCCTCCTTTTCCTCTGTCAGCTCCTCCTGCCCCTCATCTCCCTCAGCAAAGGAGCTGCAGTCAGAACTCCCCTGCCCCTCACTGTCCTCACTCCCTGGATTATCTGTTTTGGTTAAAACTCCCCAAATTTTCTCTTGCCCCACCAGGGTTAGGATTTACTCCTTCCGTTAGGGCTCCTGAGCAGCAGGGATTCAATTCAGGGAACAGAAAAGAACCACACAATCTCCTGCTGGAGTTGGAAAAGACCCACAGGGTTCAAATCCAACTGCTGGCCCTGCCCAAACACCCCACCAATCTCCCTGTGCATCCCTGGGAGCGTTGTCCAAAGGCTCCTGGAGCTCTGGCAGCCTCGGGCCGTGCCCTTTCCCTCTCCAACCCCTTGCTGACTGCAGTGGGATGGGCAGGGACACTGTCCCAAATGTCCCCGAGCCAGCAGCTGGAAAGGCGGTCCAGGCACAACTGGCCTGGCATCCCCAGCAGGAATGGCGTGCTGCACGGATGCAGAGAGGAGCAGGAAGGGAATATTCTGGGCCCTAGCAGAGGTGTGCCTGCTTGCCTGCAGGCACAGAAGGCCCAGCTACAAATCACCAGCTCCTTGGAGAGCACTCAAGTCAATGCTTTTCTCTCACAGAACAAATGGAAGAAAGAGATTTCAGCTTTCTGTGAAATTTCCAGCCCCTGCTCCAAAGCACAGAAGAGATGGAATTATTCAGAGAATGAGTCTCCAGTGTTCCTTGTCTTATCAAAAGGAGGCCTTTTGTCTCCAGCTCGGGCTCAGAAATAGCAGAGTTGTGTGGATGAAACACAGCAGAACGGTTCAGCCTCTGCCAGAACCCCGACGTGGAAAATTTCAGCCCCAAAGATCCAAGTCTGGCAGAGGAGGAGGGAGCTGAGGGCAGGGCTGTGAAATGGGAAGCACCGGCAGCTCTGAAATTTCCAGCCTTGTCTCCCTTGTAATATTGACATTTCCTGTTCAGTGCATCCTGGAGGGCTCTGCTGGGTGGGGGCCAGCCCCGGGTGATGCTTTGCCATGGATGGAGGAGAAATTCCAGCTCCCTGGGAGATTTTCCAGACTCTGAGCCCTGGATCCACTGAGCCACCAGCACTGTCCCCTTGCCTCGTGCTGGATCCATGGGGAGAAGGTCCCTTTTTTGGGGGGCCAGGCCACAGTCCAGGGGCACAGGGCAGGAAGTCCCAGGTGGGCAGGGCTGACCAGCACAGAGGGCTGGGTGATCAGGGCCTGCCTTGCATCACTCGCCTCCCAGGCTCTCAGAACAAGAGGTGTTTTCTCTTCATCCTGTATCCTAAAATCTCTCTGATGCAAGAGGCAGTTTCCAGGAACAAAAAGTGTTCCAGCATCACAGCCCCAGCCATGCTTTGCCTTGCCTAGGCCCCAGCAATGGGTTTTCCCCTCTGGGAAGTGACTTGGGCTGTCTTAAAACACTTGGCAGAGCTGGGCTGGGCCCTTGTGCCCGTGAAGTGTTAGTGAGAGGCTCTGTGGGAGCAGGGAACACCCTGGGATGGGCAGGAATAGCCCCAAAGAGGCGTCTGGCACGGCTGGAATGCCCTGCGTGTCCCAGGATCTGTGCCCAGCGCTGCTGGATCCCAGATAGGATCTGTGAGGGGCCATCCTGCCCTGGCCCAGCAGCAGGGACACCACAGCCCCCAGGTGCACAAGGCTGCCCCATTTCAATATTTCCATCAATATTTCCATCCTCCTTCTGCTCTTAAGGCTTCTGGGGAAAGGAAGACCCCAAAGTGGTTCTCCCTGAGCCTTGGAGGGCTGTCCTGGGCCAGTCCATGGCTGATTTGGGCTCCCCATGGGCCTCCCCAGCAGCCTGTGTCACCTCCTGTGCGACAGGGGGACGGGGCTGTCCCGGGTGGGTGACTCTGGCTGCAAGGGAAGGACCTCAGCTCCCCAAGCCACCACGCTTGGAGGGGACGGGGCTCCACCTTGGCAAGGATCTTGAGGGGTGAAGCTTCTCCTGAGCAGGACCTGCAGATGTGACCTTGGGGACACCCCGTGCCAGGTGTGGGGTGGAGAGGGTGAGGGAGTCACACAAAGCAGGGGCCTGGGCTGAGGGGTGGACTCGGTGGAGGCATTTTGGACCTGTCCAGAGCCGGTGGCCCACGAGGGAGGCTGGGCTGCCCCTCCTGTGTGTCCGTGCCTCGGACAGGACCCTGCTGCTCCTGTGGGTGGTGCATTCCCGCCCAGCCCTTCTGGCACTGAAACTGCAGCAAAACCAAAAACCTTCTAACAACATTTCTGATGTTAGAGACTCAAGGCATTCCTTTATTTCTGGCCACGATGTGCCACAGAAATAATTTTGTCTGCGCATAGCCCGGGTGAGCAGAGAATATTCATTCCATGACACATGAATCTACAAACCTTTCCCCAAACTTTGTACACTCAAACCCCACAGAACTGCATTGGTTTAATGTTCATTGCTCCAAAGTTGCGTACTCTTTAGAATTTGGTTTTTATTGGATCCGGATGGATTTCTTGGCCTCTGATGCTAATTAGGTCCTCATTCCTTGACTTCTTTATCAGCCTTTTCTGGACCAGGTGTCTCCAACCCTGCCCGGGGGTCACATCTGGGCTGATGTTTGCCGATGGCTTTTGATGTTCTGCTGATGGTCTTTATCTTTTGGGTATCTCATCGGGGCTACTCCCAGAGACGTTGAGGTCATCAGACCGCACCTGGTGGAACAATATCCTGGAAAGAAAATTAAATTCTTTTTCTCAGGGCAAAGGTGCACAAAACCCCTGATTAAATTTTTTTTTTTAATGGGTATATTTTCCAACAGGACTGGGAATGAGTTATCATTCCCTGCATGTCCCTTCCCTGGGGAGGCAGGCCCAGCTCCAGCAGCAGTGTCCCAAGGAGCCAGAATCCCCAAGGGAACAACCCCAAGGCTCCGCTGGGCTCGTCCCTCCCTCAGCATCCCCAGCCTGAGCTCTCTGTGCTGTGCCAGGGAGGGCTGGGCTCTGGAAGGACCTGGGCAGCCCCCAGTGCCCCAGGGCACTCCCCCTGCAGCATCCCGGGCTCTGCTGGAGGGCTGGGAGCAGGGCTGGCCATGCTGCCAGGGCCTCTGCAGGGATCATTTGTCACCAAGCCCTGCCGAGGGGCCGGGCCCTGCTCGCTCAGCCAGAGGAAATTCTGCCTCTGAAATGAAAAGTGGAAGGGAAATGATATTTCTTCATCCATTGTGCATTGCTAATCTGTGGAGAGAGCTCCTATTTAGAACCCAGAATCCCCACAGAAATTGCCTTGTCTGGCCCAGCCCATTTCTAATTCTCCTGGGCAGCTGACTGCTGCTTCGCACAGGCTTTTCTAAGAATGACAAAGCAGCTAAAACCTGGCACAAAGCACCTGCCACTCCCAGCAGCACCAGCCCCAGGTGGAGCAGTGAGAGGAAGCTGTGCTGGAATCTGTTTCCATCCAGCTCCTGCCAGGACACTGGGAGTGTCACTGAAACTGCGGGAAAAACAAAAAACCCTCCAACAACATTTTGAATGTTAGAGAGTCAAGGCATTACTTTGTTCTCTGCCCAGGATGTTGTTCTGGCCAGGGTGTGCCACAGAAATCATCTCACCCACACACAGCCCGGCTGTGCACAGACAATCATTCCATCACACACGTGTTTTTACAAGATTTTCCCCCAAACTTTATCCAGTCCAAACCCACACAAAGGAATTGGCTCAGCGTTCATTGGTTCCAAGCTGAGCACCCCCCAGGATTCAGTTTCCCACTGGATCCCAATCTCCTCGCCTCCCATGTCCGTTGGATCTTCTTTCTCATTGCTCTCTGTGCAGCCCAGGTGGCTGTGCCCAGCCAGGGCTGTTGTTTGCAGTCCATGGCTGTCAGTGGCCGCTGAGAGCTGGGATCTCTCGTGGATCTCCTGTGCTGCTCCCAGGCTCTTGGGATGCTGAGCTCCCCAGGCCTCACCTGGAGGTGAAGCCCTGGGAAGAAGCTTCAGTTCCCTTCCCCTGGGGCAAAGGTGAACAAACCTGGCTAAAGTTATATAAAAAATGTTTAAACTGCTGTGTTTTCCAAGAGGAGCACTGAGGACCCCGAGGTGCAACTGGGGGACAGCTCTGTGACACTGCTGACACAGCTGCGAAGAGCCCACGGCCTCAGGGGCTGCACTCGGCAAACCCTGAACTCCGGAGCTGCAGCAGGAGCGTGACTGGAAAGTCTAAGAGCAGAAGGAGGATGGAAATATTGATGGAAATATTGAAATGGGGCAGCCTTGTGCACCTGGGGGCTGTGGTGTCCCTGCTGCTGGGCCAGGGCAGGATGGCCCCTCACAGATCCTATCTGGGATCCAGCAGCGCTGGGCACAGATCCTGGGACACGCAGGGCATTCCAGCCGTGCCAGACGCCTCTTTGGGGCTATTCCTGCCCATCCCAGGGTGTTCCCTGCTCCNTCACAGATCCTATCTGGGAGCCAGCAGCGCTGGGCACAGATCCTGGGACACGCAGGGCATTCCAGCCGTGCCAGACGCCTCTTTGGGGCTATTCCTGCCCATCCCAGGGTGTTCCCTGCTCCCACAGAGCCTCTCACTAACACTTCACGGGCACAAGGGCCCAGCCCAGCTCTGCCAAGTGTTTTAAGACAGCCCAAGTCACTTCCCAGAGGGGAAAACCCATTGCTGGGGCCTAGGCAAGGCAAAGCATGGCTGGGGCTGTGATGCTGGAACACTTTTTGTTCCTGGAAACTGCCTCTTGCATCAGAGAGATTTTAGGATACAGGATGAAGAGAAAACACCTCTTGTTCTGAGAGCCTGGGAGGCGAGTGATGCAAGTCAGGCCCTGATGACAGAGATAAAAGCCAGTTGTGTTTATATTTTCCCCTGTCACAGCTCAGTCCCCAGAAGTTTCTCTCTGCTCCATCCATCGCTGTCAGGATGCTCACACAGCCCCAGGCTGGGAGCCAGGGGTTGCTCTAAACTCCCAGCGCTGGTGCTGCTCTCCTTGCTGAGGACACCGATTTGGACACAGGGATCTCCTCTCTGCTCTGATCCCTGTGTCTGTGCAGGAGCCAGGCCTCCAGGCTTCCTGTTCTTCCCGAGGGGCTGCTGAATTGCCCCAGCCAGCCTTGGAGCTGCTGGTGCCCACGGGGCCAGCAGGAGAGAGCTGTGTCCTGTCTGCCTGGGGAACAAGCTGGGAAATGCTCCTGATGCTGAGCACAAGCACATCAGGGGGTCCTGACAGGAAAATATTTGCTCTCAGACTTGAGGGGGTGGTGTAGGAACAGTCCCTGACCAACCTGTGAGTGACAGGCAGGTGACACTGGCCAGGCTCAGTGTGGTGGCAGCTCCGGGTGACTCACAGGGAACCAGGGAAGGACGAGAATCCAGAACTGGACTTCTGGAAGCAGCCAGCTCATCACAGCTGAAGAAACAAAAGCTGGGGGGTTGCTCCCACAGCTGGATCCTCTGTGCTGTGAAATCCCTTATCTGTGCCTAATGATCCCATCACAGAATCATGGAACTGCTTGGGCTGGAAGGGACTTAAAGCTCATCCAGTGCCACCCCTGGATGGCAGGGACACCTTCCACTGTCCCAGGCTGCTCTAAGCCCCAGTGTCCAACCTGGCCTTGGGCACTGCCAGGGATCCAGGGGCAGCCACAGCTTCTGTGGGCACCCTGGCCCAGGGCCTCCCTACCCTCCTGGGGAGGAATTTCTTCTCGATATCCCATGTAAATCTACTCCCTGTCACTTTGAAGCCATTCCCCTTTGTCCTGTCACTCCATGCTCTTGTAAAAAGCCTCTCCATGTCCCAAGGAGAAGCGTGTGGTGTTTGCCTGAGGAGCAGTGGCCTCTGGGACCATCTGGCTGTGCTGGAATAGGCCTGGGACAATCCCTGGTGGAGAAGGTGACTTTGGTTCCTGTGCCAGGACGTTGGTGGTGCAGACATGGTGCTGCATTTCCCTCCAGGCCCAGCAGAACTTTGAGAAAGGATCATGGAACCCTGTCCTCTGGAATGCCCCCAATGCTGGGAGGGTGGCAGCTCCCTGGGAAGGGCTGCTCCTTCTGCAGGAGCCTGGAGAAGATGCTGCTGGATCACCAGCCTTGCTGTGGGACAGTTCCACTGCCCTTACCCCGAGATCTTTGGGATGCAAACACAGGCTGGGAGCTGTGCTGGCACTGAGGGCTGGGAAGTTGGGCCTGTGTTGTTGGAAAACACACCAGTGTAAATTTTTTTCTGTAACTTCAGCCAGGTTTGTCCACCTTTGCCCTGGAGGAAGGGAACTGAAGCTTCTTCCCAGGGCATTGCTCCTCCAGGTGAGGCCTGGGGAGCTCAGCATCCCAAGAGCCTGGGAGCAGCACAGGAGATCCACGAGAGATCCCAGCTCTCAGCGGCCACTGACAGCCATGGACTGCAAACAACAGCCCTGGCTGGGCACAGCCACCTGGGCTGCACAGAGAGCAATGAGAAAGAAGATCCAACGGACATGGGAGGCGAGGAGATTGGGATCCAGTGGGAAACTGAATCCTGGGGGGTGCTCAGCTTGGAACCAATGAACGCTGAGCCAATTCCTTTGTGTGGGTTTGGACTGGATAAAGTTTGGGGGAAAATCTTGTAAAAACACGTGTGTGATGGAATGATTCTCTGTGTGTGGGTGAGATGATTTCTGTGGCACATCCTGGCCAGAACAACATCCTGGGCAGAGGATAAAGCAGTGCCTTGACTCTCCAACATTCAAAATGTTATTGGAAGGTTTTTGTTTTTCCCGCAGTTTCGGTGACAGTGGGAAGGAAAGTGTCCCTTGCTCCAGGCATTCCCTTCACAAGCTCCCCATGGTGAGCCGTGGTTGGGAAATGTCTCTCACATCCATGACCGACCAGAGCCGAGGCAAGGCATGAAATCGGTGTGGATTTGCTGGGAGTGCGTTTGCTGATGTGGAAATGCTCTGCCTGGCTGCTCGGGGAGGGACTCAGTCACCCACAAGTGACAGAGCCCGGGGCAGTGACACACGGGCACGGGGCTGGCAGACGTGACGCAGCACCAGAGCAGTGGTGACTGCAGCATCTCTGCTCTGGCTGAACACCCTGGGGCCTGCAGTGACTGCAGTCATCCTCTTCACCTAGAACAGGACATGAGTTAAGGGAAGTGGCACTGCACCCAAAGGAGCAAAGAAGGAAAAATCCAGGAAAGCCAGAAGTTAAAAAAGCAGGGAATTTTCTTCATTTTTAAATTGATACATTTTAATCCTAGTGAGACACAAGCTAAGGTTCTGGTATCCTTCCAGAAACAAGAGCAGTTCTTCTCTGCCCTCCAGCACTGAGAATTCCTATCCACTCTCATGCTCAGTGCCTGGAAAAGCCAGGAAAAATGGGTGAATGTCTGGGTGGAGCGTTAGGCGAAGCCTGGACAACCACAACCCAGCCAGGAACAGGTTAAAGTCTGTGCAGCTGATGGAATTCAGAGTAAATCCTTTGCGCTATCAAACAAGCTCTTGCAAATCCAGGTTCCTCCTGTGTGTTCTTAAACGATCCTTTAAGAGTTAAACAAAACAGTGACTGGTGCCTTTTAAACAAAAGTGACCTTTCTCCTGGCTCTTTTTCCCAGGTAAGTGTATTTTCATGTCCTTTTAAAGTCTTTAAGGTTTGGGAAGTGCATATTTGGAGTGTGGGGTTTTAAAATACCTAGTGAGCAAAAATCCAATATTGACCAGAGGCTGGATTAGCAGCCAGGCCGGGATTCCTTTGCTTCCTCCCCAGGGCTGTGCAGGCTCCAGCTCATTGTGAGAGCACATCCCAACCCAGGGGCACCAGAAGGGGCCCCTGCTCCTCCCCTGCAGGGCACGAGGCCACCCTGGGCTGCTGCTGTGGGGTCTCTCATGGAGCAGAAATCCCAGAATGGGTTGGGAGGGAAGGGATCTTAAAGCCCATCCTTAAAGCCATGCAGGGACACCTCCCACTGTCCCAGGCTGCTCCAAGCCCCAATGTCCAACCTGGCCTTGGACACTGCCAGGGATCCAGGGGCAGCCACAGCTTCTCTGGGCACCCTGGGCCAGGGCCTCCCCACCCTCACAGGGAACAATTCCTTCCCGATATCCCATCTGTCCCTGCCCTCTGGCAGTGGGAAGCCATTCCCTGTGTCCTGTCCCTCCATCCCTTGTAAAGAGTCTCTCTCCACATTTCCTGTCAGCTCCTTCAGGTCCTGGAAGGTCACAATGAGCTCATCCCAAAGCTTCTGCTCTCCAGGCTGAACAATCCCAGCTCTCCCAGCCTTTCCTCCCAGCAGAGCTGCTCCATCCCTCAGATCATCCTGGAGCCTCCTCTGGACTCCAGCAGCTCCAGCTCCTTCCTGTGCTGGGCCCCAGGGCTGGGGCAGCTCTGCAGGTGGGGTCTCACCTGAGCACAGGGGCTCAGGGGCACAATCCTCCCTCCCTTCCCTGCTGCCCATGCTTTTCCCTCAGATGGAAATTCTTGTTGAAATCTCTGCTTCTGCTTCCATGCCCTGATTCCCATGAGGTGCTGAGGGGGTCACCAGGCCCTCCTCTCCTCTTCCCAGCTGAGCCTGGGCTGTGGCAAACCAGCACCTCTGCCTTTCTGCCTGGGAACAGCTCCTGGGAGGGGATGGGAGGGATGTGAGTCAGGGGACAAGGTCAGTTCAGGGCTGGCTGTTCTGGAAACCACTGCTGGCTTTGCTGCCGTGGTTCAGGACTGAATTTCTGGCTCAGGACTTCTAAAGAGCTTTAATCCTTGGCCTCTTGGTCAGACAACTCAGTGAGGGTGTCCCTGAGCAGGAGGCTGCAGGCAGGGCCTCCAGCAGGACTTCTGACCGCTTCGGCTCAGTGTCCTCACCCACCCAAGGTGGTTTTGCTCCACTTACAGCACCCGGAGAGGTTCTGGAAGGATTTTCCTACAGCACGGAACACAAAGCTCCGTCCACCTGCTGTGCCTCCCTGGGCATCTCCCACAGCAGCAGCAGCAGACCAGTGTGGAAACACACATTATCCAGCTGCTCAGTGAGGGAAAATGGGAATTCCTGAGGATAACGGTCACTGCCAGGCCAGGGATGCGTTCCCTGTGTGGCTGCCGTGGGACAGGCTGTCCAAAGCTGACAAGGAAACCCTTGCTGAGGTGGGACCAATGCCCAACATCATCCTGCAATCCTGCTGAGCCTGGAGAGCCTCCAAGGCACCTGGATCACCCTGCCTGCAGGAGATGAAAGGCTCAGAGCGTGTGAAGCTCCAGATAGGAGGGATGGAGAGGGAACAAACACCGGAGAGCTTTAGCAAGAAGGGAAGCAGTAATCCCTTGGCTGCTTGACAGGGAGCTGCCAATTTTGCAGCAAGCAAAGTCTCCAGCCTGCAGAGTTGGATAGGATTGTCCCAAATAACCTGGTTTCCGTCAGAAAATTCCCATTTCTTTGCCCTTTGGAAGAACATGAGCCCAGATAGCCCTTGCAGAGCACGAGTTGTTGCATCGCCCAGGGAGTTGAGCTGTGGGGTGAAGCAGATGCCTTTAAAGGAGCAAATATTTATGGATGTGCAGTAGAGCCTGACTCAGGAGCCCTGGGATGGAACACGCTCCAGGGTGCAGGAAGGTGGGGAATTGGGGCAGAACACCCTCAAAGCCATTTGAGGCTAAAAACTCCCATTTAGAGGAGTAGGCCCCGCTGTCTCTGCCACCTTTGGATACCAGTGGGACTTGTGAGCAAAGCCATGACAGAACAGGGAAATGAAGTCCTTGACACATCTACTGGCATCAGGGACAGCATTTCCTGCTCAGGCGCACCATCAGGAGCGGCTCAGAGGGCAGCACCGGGGGATTGTCACTGCGAGGTGCGGTGGGAAAAGTGTGGCAGTGGCTGCCCACGGCAGATCCCTGGTCCCCAGGCGCATCCCTGGACCCCAGCAGGATCCCCAGTCCCCACGTTCAGGCTGCGCTGGGAGGGTCCAGCCCCGGCTGCGGAGGCTCCAGGACAGAGCTGAGCGTGCCCCTGTACCCGCAGTGTCCCGAGGGCAGGGGGAGCGCTGTGGCCGGAGCAGCCGCCGGTGCCGGGTGAGGGGGAGCAGCCGGGGCTCGGGGACAGGGCGGGGGTGCGGCCGCTGCTCGAGGTCACCCTCCGGCACCGGGACTCTGAGCCCGAGGGTCCCCGAGCGGTCCCTGCGCGGTCCCTGCGGAGCGCGGCGGGATCGGGATCGGGATCGGGATCGGGATCGGGATGCTCCAAACGGGGAGGGCAGAGGAGTGGCTGCGCCGAGCCGTGCCGGTCGGTCAGTGCCGGTCGGTCAGTGCTGGTCCCATTCGGTCCATTCCGGTCCGTCCCGTTCGGTCCGGTTTAGTTCATTCCGGTCGGTTCCGGTTTGGTTCATTCCGGTCAGTCCGGTCCGGTCCACTCCGGTAGGTTCTGGTGGGTCCAGTCCGGTCCATTCTGGTTCATTCCGTCGGTCCCGGTCGGTCCGGTTCGCTCCGGTCCAGTCCGGTCCGGTCCGGTCCATTCCGCTCGGTCCCGGCCGGTGCCGCGGGCGGTGCGTTACTGCCCCCTAGCGGTGCCGGCCGTGGGCCGTCGCCTCCAGGCACTGCTCCGGGACCGCCGATCCCATTCCCGATCCCATTCCCGATCCCATTCCCGATCCCATCCCCGATCCCATCCCCGATCCCATTCCCATCCCACCCGATCACACCCACTCCCATCCTGCTGCCACCTGCTCCCTCCCGATCCCTCCCACTCCTACCACTCCCACCCAATTTCTCCTGATCCCATCCCACTCTCACGTGTTCCCATCTGCTCCCACCCAATCTCGTCTCTATCCCACCCACTCCCATTCCCATCCCACCCCTGTCCCACCCAATCCCACCTGATTGCACCCCGCTCCACCAGCTCCCATCCCACTCCCACCCATTCCCACCTGCTCCTGCCTAATCCCGTCCCTATCCCACCCAATCCCCCCCAGTTGCATTTCACTTCCATCCAATCCCATCCCTATCCCACTCAACTGCATCCAGCTCCCACCCTGCTCTTGGCCTCTCCCCTCTGCAATCTGATTGTTGTACTTCCTCCTGCACCCGGGCCTCACAGTGGAAGGCTTGTGGAGAGGGAAGGAAGATCAGATCCATGCTGGGAATCATCCACGGAGCAGAGCAGCTTTGCGGATCCAGCTGTGCCAAAATCTGTCCCCGTCACCATTTTTTCCCTCTCAAAATACGAAATTATGGAACAGCACCATGGGCTGGCCCTGCCCCTCCGAGTGACAGCCACAGTGCCACAGCCCTGCTCTGGGAACAAGGATTTCCACCCAGACAGGACAGAAAGAGGAGAATTTTCCCTTATTTGGGAAATATCAGCTGAGCCAGGCTTTCAGTGGAGCATCAGGAATTCAGACTGCAATTTCCCTCCTCAAACCTGTCTGCTGAGAGAGATGGGAATGGGTCAGGACAATAAGTTTCATTCAGGAACAAGTGCTTCCTGGGTTGAATGCATTCCGCAGGGATCCAGTGTGCTGCCAGCAGCTGGATGTGCTGCAGAGCCTGCTGAGAGCGGATGGGAAAGGGAAGTACTGGGAATACAGTGACGCTGGAAGCAGCCTTCCTGTCAGGAGAGGCACTTCCAGACAGAAACGAATGGGGAATGTTAAAATATACAGGGAAATCAAGGAGGAACCAGGAGGGGGTAGAAAATAGATCATGGAGCTCTGGAGGAACAGCTGGAGTAAATTAAGGCAGGTAATTGGAGCAGGATAAGGTGGGTGAGCAGCAAAGCTGGAAGGAGCTATTCTTAGCACAGGCATTTACTCATCAACACATGGAATCCTGCTCTGGGCTCGGGCCTGGCAGTGCTTTTGTCACTTGGCTGGATCCACTCCTCTTCCCCAGCCTGTACTGACACCTGTCTGGAGGTGTCCGGCCATGGCTGGAGCTGGGGAAGCTGCGGGCGCAGGGAGGGGGAGTGCAGCTCTCCTGGCTCAGGGGAGGTGACAGTGCCCTGCCACTGGGTCTGTGCTCTGGGGGAATGGGCTGGCTTTGCTTTGCAGCCCAGAGAAACAGGGCTTGGTCCTTTGCTGCTGCTGAATTTTCCAGGAGCTGCTGAGGACACAACATCATCACCTGGGCACAGCAACCTCGTCACAGCCGCTGAGAGCCAGGGGACAGCTGCTGTGCCCCGCCAGGCTGGTGGCCCCCAGGGCCAGACCCCGTCAGGCAGAGCTGGAAGGGACAGCTCTGGTGGGGAGCAGGGCACCCACAGCACCTTCCCCTGAGCAGGGGCAGCCACCACCTCTCCTGCCAGGGCCTGGGGTGTCCCCACGGGTGGCACCTGCTGGCCACGGCTGGGGAGGGTGCAGGGCACGCTGAGCAGGCAGGGCTGGCTGCTGGCAGCTGAGCTTCATGGTGCCACCAACTTTTCCAACTGTTTCCCGGTGCTGGGAATGACACCCTGGGTGGATTTTTGCAGGGAGCTCCTGGGCATTTCCCCTGCCCTGTGTAATGGCTCATTCCCATTTCCCGGCTCGTTCCCATGTCCCTGGTGCTCGTTGTTGTAGCTGCACTGAGGATTCGTTATTTGAGCACAAACGATCGCTGTCAGTGCCTGCAACAGAATTCATCAGCTCCGTTCCTCCAAGAAGAGCCACTGGCTCAGAGGTAACAACCACTTAGGCCAGCGGAGTCTCCTCCATTTGATCCAAAATATCAATTAATACAAACCATTGCAATGAAATAACCGCTCCAAACCTTTCTTACCCCTCAGCTGTAGAAGAAAATCCCGGCAAACAATTTAGAGTAAATACCTTCATTAAACACGGAAGGGAGGCTGTTGGGATTACAACCGTCTGTAAACACGGGAACAAACAGGCTGATATAATCTCCTGAAAGAACAAAGCAAGTGCTGAGGGGACAGGCTGTGTGTGACTAATAACGAGCTGACACGTAAATAATAACGGCAAGGACTAATTAATGTCTGATTATCGAGGCCTGGCAAGGAGGGCAGGGGATGTGGGGAGCTGCTGGGGACAGAGCCCTGGGGCCACCATGCATGGGGTGGGGCTGGCCAGGCAGTGACCAGCTCCAGGCACCTCGGCAGCAGCTGCCTTGTCCCCTGCTGTCCCTGGGCACAGGGGGGACCTTCCCTGGGACATCTGCTGGGCTTTACCAGAAACCGAGTGACCACGGGCTCACAGCACTGAGCCCAGCCCAGGAGCTCAGTGAGGAGGAGATTCCAGAGGGTAGAGGCTCCTGAGTGACCACCTTGGCTTTGGCTCTGCATCTGAAGAGACCAGAAGAGAGGGACACACATCACCAGCCCTGCCTGCCCAGGCTCTGCCTTGCTCAGAGCCGTGCAGGGGCTCCCCTGGGTGGGTGGAGATCACAGAATTCCAGAATGGTTTTGGCTGGAAGGAACTTCAAGCTCACCCAGTCCCTGCCATGCAGGGACACCTTCCACTGCCCCAGGCTGCTCCAAGCCCCAGTGTCCAACCTGGCCTTGGACACTGCCAGGGATCGAGGGGCAGCCACAGCTTCTCTGGGCACCCTGGGCCAGGGCCTCCCCACCCTCCCAGGGAACAATTCCTTCCCAATATCCAACCTGAATGTCCCCTCTTTCAGTCTGAACCCACCCTTCCTTTTCCTTTCACTTCAGTTCTTTGTGAAGGGTTCCTCTCCCATTTCCCTGGAGCCCCTTCAGCCCCTGGAAGGGGCTCTGATGTCTCTTCTCCAGGATGAGCATTCCCAGCTCTCTCAGCCTAAGGATGCACGGGCTGGATGCAGTTCTTGCAAGATGAAGATGTTTTGTGCTGTGCTCAACCGGAGCTGGAGATCCCAAACCGTGTCTCCAGATCCCTGCCCCAGGCTCCGGGTGTTTCCCAGCTGTGCTCAGGTTGTTCCAGCAGCATTCTGGTGTTACTGGAGCATGTGGCTGCCTTTCAGCCTGTCCCAGGACACCTCTTCCTTCTGGGAGGAGGCAGCAGCAGCTGGCAGCAGGATTTGGAGCTCTTGGATTGCCACTTCCAGGAGATATTTGTGGGAGACCCAGGGCTGCCGCTGGGCACAGGCTGCAGGATCCTCAGTGCCACACCTGGTTTTTCCTCAGATGAATTTTGCCCATCAGAGGTGGCTCATGGTGCCCTCAGCCTTGTCCAGCAAGAGCCACATGTGGACAACATTCCTGGGGAGGCTTCCCCAGCAGGATCCTGGTGCTGCAGCCACGCAGCAAGGAAAGGAGAGCAGGGACATCTTCCAGTGGGGACAGAGGGCTCTGTCCCTCAGCGTTGTCTCCCCCGGGGTAGGGAGACTCTTCCTGCAGTCTCTGCACTCTTCCCCTCCACCCAAACCTGTGTGGGATCCAGCAGCAGAGCTGGAAGCAGGATCTTTGCCGGGAACGCGGCGGGAGCTGGGCAGCAGCCGTGTGGATGCGATCCCGCACACCTGCCCCTCTCCACGTGTCCCTGCAGCCCAGAGGGGCAGCAGCTGTGGCACAGCGCTGGGGACGAGCTGCTGGCACGCAACTGCCAGCAAATGAATTTCATAAATCAAATTACTACCTCTGCTGCGCCCTGGAGAATCCCTGAAAATTTAATGCATCTCCTTAAAACATAAATAGAAAAATAAATGCAGGCGGGCAGGGAATGAGGCTGGGGCTGGTGGGGAAAGGGTGGAGGAGAAAGAGCGTCCTGGGAGTTTAAGGGAGGACTTTAAATGTGTATAATTTAGTTTGTTTTGCTGGAGAAAAATGAACATCAAGAGACCATCATTATCCTGGGGTTAGTAAAGTTAGAAGAGACCTATTGCTCGTACATCCTGAAAAATCCAGCTGGTTATTTTCGGGGGTGGAAAGGGAGCTTCGTGCTTGCTCTTCCGAGAAGAGCAGAAACACATTGCCTGTGCTGATGGCATTTTGTCCCTGGAACTCATCCCACAGTTGATCACTCCATCACAGCTAAGATTTACTCCAATAGCTTTTGTGTTTTATAACATTTACCAACAGTCTCGCTCTGCTTGCTGAAAACTCGAGGAGTGGGCAGTCCCCCTTCGGCCTCAGGAGTTTTGCTGTTTTTCCTGAAAAAGGATTTGTCAGCAGAGGTCAAAGCTTTTATCCCTGCAGGCGACAGAGTGGAAACAAATGGTCAGGCCTTGGGATGAAGGAGCCTTTTAGCTGCTCTGTCCTGGGGCACGGGGCTCGTCAGGGCTGCAATTGTCTGGCAGCGACACCTGAGGTGCAAAGCTGAGCTCACCTGGGTCACAGCCAGAGTTTGTCCCAGACATCCTGTCCTGTCTGGTGGCCTCCTCTCCCCAGCCCCTGTCTGCTCTCATTAAGGAGAGCTCGCAGTCCAAGGAAATCCTGCTCCAAAGAGCTTCATTAAGGTGGGCTGTGAGCAGCGAGGCAGCATTGGCTCCCTGCGAGCCTGGCTGGGGATTAACGCTGTGAGAGAGGGAGAGCAGGGCCGGGAGGGCACAGGGACTTTCCCTGGGCAGGGAAAGGCCTGGGGACCCCTGGGGAGAGATGCCCAGGGGGAAGATCTCCAGCTCTCTGGGAGAAGGGGTCCCAACACGGCTCTCAGGAGGTTCCTGCCCCTTTCAAAACTTCGGTGTCCCTTTGTGGCACAGGAGGAAGGGACACCCTGCAGAAAGCCTGCAAACCCTTCATGTGCCTCGCTGCCTGTCGAGCACAAAATCCCCTGGCACTGAGGAGCATGGGCACGTTGGAGAGCCCTGGGCCCAACAAAATCCTGGGAGTTTTCCACATCTTCCAGCTGCAGTTCTTAGGGAACGAGGGGAAGGAAAGCAGGGACACAGAGCTCCTCGCGTGCCTGCAGGCTCCAGGCAGGCTGAGCTCCAGAGAGCTCCTCAGACAGGAGCTGCATTAGTGTCTGACAGCCCTGGGGTGGTATTGGGAGCGGATTTGTCTGGCAGCCTTTTAAACCTGTCCATATTTCCTGTGGCAATGAGTTCCCCACCAACGCAATGTTCAATAGATGCTCCTTGAGGTGATTTTGTTTTCCTGCTGGCTTTGCATTACCGAGCAGATCTCAGGATGCCCTGGGAAATTTCGTGCAAAGCACCCACTTTTCTCCTGAGAAATTCCATTGGTCCTGGGGTTTGGGAGCTGGGGGAGAAGCCTGAGCTGCTGGTGGAGGTCAGGGGTGGCATCTCAGCCCTCACTGACAGTGGGACCCTTCCAGAACATCAGCTGGAGCCTCAGCTCATCCCATTCCACCCCTTACCATGGGCAAGGACACCCTCCACCATCTCAGGGTGTCCCAACCTGGCCTTGGACACTTCCAGGGATCCAGGGGCAGCCACAGCTTCTCTGTGCCAGGGCCTCCCCACCGCCACAGGGAACAATTTCTTCCAACCATTCAATCTAAACCTTTTCCATTTCTAATCCGAATCTTTTCCATGATTTTTCACTGTCATCACCCCCAGTTTGCAGTCATAAAGGCTCAACAAAGCTCCTGACTTCCACCCAGCATTCCTGGCTGACAGAAGCTTCCACACAGCTGCAGTTTCAACCTCATTTTCTCCCCTCTCCACTCCGAGGTGAGTTTCTCTGGGAGGAATCTGCAATACCGGGTGGGGTGGCACTGGGGAGACAGGCAAAGCTCCCACAGATCCACCTCCTCCCACCTTGTCTGGGAAACATCAAAATGCCTTGGGAGGCTTTGCTGCTCCTGAGGACTCAGATCTTCCCCTCACAGAGAGCAAAGGGTTTCTTTGTTGTTGATAAAAACCAGGAGGCCTGGGAAGACATCTTGACCCCTTTTCTGAGAAGCCGAATTGTAGAAAACATCTCTGAAACCCTACAAAGGAGAACAGGGGGCTCTTTTGTGATTTCTTACTCAAGCTCCACAAGATTCCTGCGAGCAGGGGTGTTAGACCTGGAGTCCTGGCCAGCCTCCAGCACAGGTAATTACAGATCTGCCGACCTGAATATCTCCCCCCGAGTCAATGAAACGTGTTGTTGTTCTCTCCTGTGCTCGGTGCAGTGACAGGGTCCCAAGCAGGGCCCTCAGATGTTTCTGTCCTTCCCAGAGCACATTTGATGAGGCACAAAATTATCTGCACTGATCATCCACGGGATTTCCAGAAAGGGGAATTCTGGGATGGAGGTTGTGGAGCTGTAGCCCACCCCTGTGTTCACCAAGATCAAATCCAGCCACACCTCCCTGGATCCTGGTGGGATCCATCCTGCCCAGGATATTCCATGATCTTCAAAACATTCCAGCTGAGCGTTTCCTCTGGGGAGACAGGGAATGGACAAACAGCTCCAAAAGTGAATTCGTTTCCCCTGTGCCTCTGCCTGGGTGCTGCCAGAAGGCCACGGGGAGGGGCAGAGCTCTGTGGAACCCCCCGGGGAGGCCAGTGGGGAGGAGAAGCCACTTGTCCCCGGTGCTTTCCCTGCAGTCTCAGAGCCTCTGTCAGCCCGAGGCTAGCGACAGCCATGAAGAGCCAGGGAAGCCCCTGGCCACCAGTGACCCCAGAGCCACCCCCACAGGGCACCCGAGAACCTGCGAGCAGCAGCCCCACATCCCCTGGACACAGCCGAGCAGCTGCTGCTGAGGGCTGTGGGGTGTCAGCTCGAGTGGAGCCATGGGGAGCACACAGGGACCCTGCAGCTCCCCTGGGCCAGCAGCAGCTGCTGCCTCTCTGAGGCTTCTGCAGTGTTAAAGGCTTCCTCCTCAGGCCCAGGGAGTGAATTCCCAGCCATGGGCCAGCTCTGGAGCCAGCCCTGCATCCCCTCTGCCAGGCCAGGGTGCTCTGGCCTGAGGGCACAGCCCAGGGCCCTTCGGAGTGACCAAGGGGCGGGGACTTGGAGCTGCTGTGGCTTCTCAGGCATTGAAACACAGAATCCCAGGATGGTGTGGGTTGGAAAGGACCTTAAAGCCCATCCAGTGCCACCCCTGCCATGGGCAGGGACACCTCCCACTGTCCCAGGCTGCTCCAAGCGCCAGTGTCCAACCTGGCCTTGGACACTGCCAGGGATCCAGGGGCAGCCACAGCTTCTCTGGGCACCCTGGGCCAGGGCCTCCCCACCCTCCCAGGGAACAATTCCTTCCCAAGATCCCATCTGTCCCTGCCCTCTGGCAGTGGGAAGCCATTCCCTGTGTCCTGTCCCTCCATCCCTTGTCCCAAGTCCCTCTCCAGCTCTCCTGGAGCCCCTTCAGGCACTGAAAGGCTTCAGTGAGGTTCCCCTGGAGCCTTCTCATTCAACTTCCCTCTTGCTGAAGAATTCAATCAGGTTTTGTGGTCAGGTTTCGTGCTACTTCTGAGCCCTCAGCACATGGAGCAGGAGCAGGAGGAGGAGGACAGGCAGCTCCTCCTGCCCATCTGCAGGGACAGCAAACAGGGCTCCCACCTGCCGTTCATGGATGTACAGGCTGAGGGATATTCCAGCGTTCAGGGATTGCTCTGACTCGAATATTTTATTTCTACCTTCTCTGTAATTGTATCAATACAAAAAAAAATGTAAATAGGAATTTTAATAAAAGTATAGCAGTAAGCAGATCTAATCTCTAACCTTTTGAAATATGAAGAAGCTGCTTTATCTGCGAGGAAGCGCAATCTCTCCCCAGCAGAGATGGGAATTTGTGGGAGTTAAATTAACTAAGGCAGTGCTCCCCTCTTGCTCGTTGAATGTAAACGAAGCATATTGAGGATTATTGCAAAGGGAGAATTAATAAAAACGGAATGGGAAAGTTTGGGATCCAGGCATGTTTGCTAATCGTTTCCCAGGCACAGGGAGAGCAACCCGTGGTCCCAGCACCTCCTTCTCTGCCTGCACGGTGGAACAGGGAGGTGCAGATCCTGGGGAAGGGCTTTGCAGTGGGAGCAGGGGAGCTGCTGGAGTGATGAGTGCTCGGCACGCCATGATTCCGTCTGCACACAGCTCTGCAGAGCAAAACCTGTGAAGAGTGGGGGTTCCTGGCCCTCCAGCTCTGAATTTGTGGGTGTCCCCCACTTTGCACACTGCGGGCTGCTTGTTGTGCTGCTCGTGGGATGTGCCCATGGATTCACCAGTGCTCCAGAGCAGGAATTGCTGCAGTGAGGGGCAAACACTGCCTGGCACCCCGGAGATGTCCCTGTGCCAAAGGGCTCCTGGGCTGTCCTGGCCATGGAAACCACGGTAGAACAAATCAGTGCAGGTTGCTCCCCATCAGGGGCAGCTGCAGCAGGGGGTTCGGGCAGGGGAGAGACTCCAGCACCAACCCCGGTCACAAATGCTGAATAAATGGCGATAAGGGCACAGGGAGCCCTCTGTGTCCTGGGCAGGGGCAGTGGCTCTGCTGGCGACCCAGGGTGACTCTCCTGCCTGCACGGCCAGGCTGTGACTGCAGAGCACCAAACAGAGCAGGGCAGAGATTTCTCTGACATTCCAAGTGTTCCTGTGCTGTCAGAGTCGCTTTAACCAGCCCTGCCTGATGCCAAAGCTGGGGCTCCTCCTGTTCCAAGAGATCCCAGCTCACCCCATCACTGAGCTGAATTCTTTGCTGTTGCTCATGTTGTCCGTGAATCCTTCCCCTTTCCGTTTGGGTTTTCTGTTGTTACAGGGTCTGGTTTCTCACCATCACGTTTCTTTCCCTCAAACCTCTCTTCTAAGAGCTGCCTGGGTGGGTTCAGAGGGCCTCGTGCAGCCCAGCTTTGTTGTGTCAGCCATGGGACAGCCCTGAGTGCTGCCCACGAGGTTTCTTCAGCAACAGGGTGAGGGCTCAGAGCCACTTTCAAGTGTCAAAAATGCCCCTGAACCATGTGAACACACCCTGCAAACACCACCACGCCTCCCTGGTGCTGCATGGCTTGGGTTTGTCCTCCTTTCTCCGGGCACATCCTACAGGAGGTGCAGGGAGTGAAAGGGAATTTCAAGTACAAAGCTGCTGAGCATGGACTACACCTTCCCACCAGAGCAAACCCCAAATGCAGCTTTGCTTTCATTCCTGCTTCTTCTCAGACACGGTTCCACTGCCTGAAGGGGCTCCAGGAGAGCTGGAGAGGGACTATGGACAAGGGATGGAGGGACAGGACACAGGGAATGGCTTCCCAGTGCCAGAGGGCAGGGACAGATGGGATCTTGGGAAGGAATTGTTCCCTGGGAGGGTGGGGAGGCCCTGGCCCAGGGTGCCCAGAGAAGCTGTGGCTGCCCCTGGATCCCTGGCAGTGTCCAAGGCCAGGTTGGACACTGGGGCTTGGAGCAGCCTGGGACAGTGGAAGGTGTCCCTGCCATGGCAGGGTGGCACTGGATGGGCTTTGAGGTCCCTTCCAACCCAAACAATTTGATGATTCTGTGATCATTTCTCCTGTAATTACCCATTTTTCTGAAGAATTTTGAAGTCCACAGGGCCAGAAGTCCTGACAGGATGCTCCTTGCCGCACTTCTTGCCCGGCTGGAATGCTCTCCTCCTCTCCTGGGCTGCTCCAGGGCCACTGTGCTGGCTGCCGGCAGCAGCAATTGGACTCCTGAGGTGCTCGTTTTTCTGCTCAGACGCGTGAATTGGCAGCAGCACAAAGATCTAAGGGAAAGAATTCCCATTAAGCCGGGGGCACCCTGCCTGAGCAGTGCCTGCCTCCAGCACGCCAGAGCCGATCCTCCCACTGCCCCCTGCTCGGGATTTGCAATTGTTCGTGCCCATGGCAAGGATTACCCGGGCCTGCCGTGCACACCGTGCTCCCATCCCACACTCTTTTCTCAATTGTGCGAGCCTGGGGTTCAGCTTTCTTTGGTCTCCCTCTCAGCCTTGAAAAATATCCTAATTTCAGAGAGCTCTCAGCTCTATTCAAAGGACTTTTGAATCCTCCCATTTTCCAGTCATTCACCTGGCCCGTGAATGACTGGGAAGAACTGGCTCATCCCTGGGGATTTTAGAAAAGGTATAAAATTCACCTGTGAAGGGAAACAGAGGGGGTCAGGGGGCCCGGGAGTGGATGTGTCTCACTCTGAAATTCCTGAGGAGCTCATCTGCCTTCTGCACACACCTCCCTGCCTGGCCCAGGGGCTGAGGGAGGGGCTGGCAGTGGGCAGGAGCTCTCCTGGAAAATCTCTGTGTCTTTATCGGGCCATGGCACGGGCCCTACGCTTGGAATTGTGAAATATCCTCAGCTGGAAGGGACCCACGAGGATCATCCAGCCCAACTGGGAACCTCAGTGCTCTGCTCTGGTTGGCATGGGGCTGGTTTGATCACAGGTTGGCCTCAGTCACCTTGGAGGTCTTTTCCAACCTTAATGATTCTGTGATTCTCATTCGGACCAGAGGCTGAAAATCATGGAAATAAAAGGATCATGGGAAGAAGACCATGGGCATGCATACAAAAGTCATAATTACTGTTAGATCAGGAAAAGTCTCTGTAGATCCTTGGATTTCAGAGAATCCCAGAACCATTTCGGTTGGAAAAGACCTCCAAGATCACCAAGCGCAGCCACCAACACAGCAGCCCCTCCATGCTCACCACGAAGCCACGGCCTCAAGGGCCACACCCACGGGTTTTCTGAACACCTCCAGAGATGGAGGCTGTGCCGTTTGCAACCATCTCAGGCTCTGCTCCTCCCCAGTGTCATTGTAGTTCCCCCTTTAGGGGCAGTGATGAGGAGGCACCAGGCAGCCCCTGCCAGGGAAGGGACAAATCCTACTGCCATGGCAAAGAGGGCTCTCATCTCAGCAGCAGCAGTGTGGGAGCCCAGGGAGAGCCCCCAGAGAGAATCCACTGGTGCTGAGGGCCAGGCAGAGCCCGGGCTGGGAGAGGATGGGCGCAGAGCCAGGGCTCCAGCCTTGCCAGTGCAGGCTCCAGGGAGGCTCCTTGGGTGTCCCTGCTTCTCCTTGACACCAAACCTTAGCTCTCCAGCCGTGAGCTGGACAGGAGGAATTGCCTCTGGCATGGGGAAAGAGAGTCAATGCTCTGTTCTCCATGAGGAGAGAGAGGCAATGCTCTGTTCTCCATGAGGGGAGAGAGTCAATGCTCTGTTCTCCATGAGGGGAGAGAGTCAATGCTCTGTTCTCCATGAGGAGAGAGAGGCAATGCTCTGTTCTCCATGAGGGGAGAGAGTCAATGCTCTGTTCTCCATGGGAAAAGAGGGAATCAATTCTCTGTTCTTCATGGGGAAAGAGCGAGTCAATGCTCCAGCCTGAGCCTCGCTGCCACAGGGACACAGTCCCAGAGTCTGGGCCAATGTTCTGCCCCTGCTCCTGCCGAGGGCTCTGACTCAGCCTCAAGCTCAGCAGGATGGGAACAGCCCCAGCAGTTGCCATCCATGTGACACTCCCTGTCCCTGCCTCGGACGCTGTTTTTCCCCAGAGTTTGGTTTCTCCTTAAAGAGCCACTGCAGAGCCAGCACAGCCTCCTCTGGCTCTGCGGACTGACTGCAAAGCCAGTCTGACACACTGGGCATAAACACACAAACACGGGAATCCATGTGCCTTGACAAGCTGCAAGCTCCCTTTTGGCCTCCTTCTGGTCCCACAGTGCCTGCAGCCGGGTCACTAAGCCTGGCTTTGTCTGTCCATGGCTCAGGGAATGGTTGAGACTCAGTGTTAATGCCCAGGGCCTGATTTTACCCCTTGGCAGGTGATGGATTGCCAAGGTCTCTGCTGAGGTGCAGGAATGCAGAGAAGCTGCAGAGGGGTGACCTGAAGGAGCCTTCAAACTGGGGTGATATTGAGAGTGGAGCAGTAGAGGGCTCTGTCCAGGAGCAGTGTGCAGTCCCAGAGCTGGGGTGGCACCCGGAGCTGTGGGAATGACTGGGAATGGCAAACAAACGTTTGAGAAGTGCCAGTGAGAGCAGAGAGGGCTGATGGGAAAACACCCATGGTCTGTAGCATGGCCAGCTGTGGTGTCCAGCTCCTGGTGTCCAGCTCCTGGTGTCCAGCTCTTGGTGTCCAGCTCCTGGTGTCCAGCTCTTGGTGTCCAGCTCCTGGTGTCCAGCTCCTGGTGTCCAGCTCTTGGTGTCCCAGCTGCCCCTGTGTGACCCTCGTGCTCTGCCCTCCACCCTGTCCCAACACAGGGCAGAACCCAAAGGCTGGTTAGGAACATTTAGGATAACATTGTTCAGGTCCTGACGATGACACTGGAACCCCAGCACTCCGAGGGATCCCCTGCTGTTCCACGGCTGCAGAAACGTGGAGTGGATTTGCTGGAGCTCAGGAGGCTCCTGGTTTGCAATGGAATAAGAGGTGTGGTACATGGGACCGGGAGTGCCGTAACCACAGCCCTCCTGAGGGGCTGTCCCCGGGGTGCCTAGGCTCTTCCCAGGCTGAAGGTGGGGTCTGAAGGGTGAGGCAGATGTGAGGGGTGGGCCTGGGTGAGCTGTGAGGAGGTGGGCTCTGGGATCACATGTTTTCCAAGCTCTGGCAGGCTGCAAATGCACTCCTGAGTGGCCTTGAGTGCCACAAATGCACTCCTGGGTGGCCTTGAGTGCCTAGTTGCTGCTGCTAAATGAACACATCCACATAAAAGTGTGCCAGCCAGGGGATGAGGTGTTTGGAGAAAAGGAAAATGCCCGTTCTCGTCACCTCCAGGTTGTCTATGCCTGAGCTGTCCCTGGTGGCCGGGGTGAGGCAGGTATGGACACAGGGATGGTTGGTCACAGCCCGGGAGCTCTCTGGATGTCACATTGCTGGGCTTGGAGGCAGCCTGGGATCACCAAATCAGTGCTAATTGCTCTCATCTCTCTTGTGTTGTCACCTGCACCCAGCCCCGGCTGGGTAATTGATGCCTAAAACAGGGTTACCTGTAACAGAGGCCAAGACGAGTTAGAAGAGTAAAAGCAGACAAATTTATTCAGGGTACATTCAGGGCAAGCAAAGTCCCCTCGTGGGGCTACACCTGAAAATGCACACCGGGTCATGAGCTCTTCACCTTTTATAATCTCTGTCATATCAGCATATCAGCCCCAGTTCTCCAATCACACCCTCAGGTGATGATGGTGACCACCCCAGGCCTGCTCCCTCTCCTGCTCACTGTTTACACATTTTCAGGCCCCAGGGCAACAAAGTGTCCTTGGATTTCCATTCAAAGGGATTGTTTTGGCTAAAGCTGCTGGGAACAGAGGGTTTTAGCATTTTATAAGAAGCACAGAACTACACCAAGTGACAGATACATGAAGAGTGAAAACTAGGGACATTCTCAGGCCTCATTATGACTGTGCAAGGTGTGGATGTTCAAGCTGGCTCCTCCCGTCTGCTGCTCTGCTGCCTTGGATGGATCGTCCCGCCTCAGACTGGCGATGAAGTGCCTGGAGCTGCAGGGCAATCTGAGGGGAAGAGTCACTGCTGGGTGTGCCAGAGCCAGGAAAAACCAGATCTCTGGGACACTGATGGAGCAGCGCCTGGCTGGGTGCTGGGAGAGGAGCCTGCCCTCGTATCAGGAACAGGTTGTGCCGTGACGGTGATGGGAATAACAGCAGGGACAGTAATGACACGGAAAAGAAACGCTGGCGCTGCTTTCCTTTCTGTGCACAGGCACGAGAGAAAGGAAATTACCCCTGACACCCCGGCAGGGGCAGGTGCACACAGACATCCCCTGCACAGGCAGGTGTCACACAGGTGAGAGCTGTCCTGCAGGGGCTGACCCCCGTCTGCAGTGACAAAGGTAGGAAGCCAAAGCAGTTCCAAAATGTCTTTCCCAAGCTGGAAGGCCTGGAGGAACCATCACATAGGAGAGACCAGGGAAGGAGAGGCCCATGCTGAGGTCTGTGCACTCCCTTCTTTCTCCCTGGATCCCCAGGGGTTGTTAGAGTGTGCAGGGAATACTTGGAGGGTTTCCCTTGTGCTGGATTTTCTGTTAATAGCAGGAGAGCCTGCAAGAAAAATGGAGAGAGACTATTTATAAGGATGGAGGGACAGGACACAGGGAATGGCTTCCCACTGCCAGAGGGCAGGGACAGATGGGATCTTGGGAAGGAATTGTTCCCTGGGAGGGTGGGGAGGCCCTGGCCCAGGGTGCCCAGAGAAGCTGTGGCTGCCCCTGGATCCCTGGCAGTGCCCAAGGCCAGGTTGGACACTGGGGCTTGGAGCAGCCTGGGACAGTGGAAGGTGTCCCTGCCATGGCAGGGGATGGGGCTGGATGGATTTTAAGGTCTCTTCCCACCCAAACCATCCCGGGATTCTGTGATTTCATGATCAGGCGTCACAAGATTCCACAAAGAGCAGGGACACTCCCTGGTGAGCTGGTTTGGGATGGAGCAGGAAAGAAAGGGCCACAAGAGCGGCCTCAGAGAGGTCCTTCTGCAGATCTTCCAGTCATGGAGGAAGGAACAGAACACCTCTGCTGCCCTCACACCACAGTTTGCTGTGTGAGTGAATTTTAGAGGGATTCAAACCAGAAGGAAAAGGAAAAGTAGAAGAAAAAAATGTGTGAACTGTGCAGGCAGCAGCACTGCCCCCTCCATCCCACAGAGCATTCCTGGGGGAGCTTGGTGGGCCTGGCTGTTCCATTCTGTGTCAGAGCTGCTTCTACCAGGACAAGGCATGGAGCCTCTGTCCATCACCTGATCACAGGACCCCACAGGGCTTTGCAGAATTGCAGTTGTAAAAGCACTTTAGAAAGACTCCTCTGTGAGCAGAGCCAGGTGAATAACGAGGAATTTCTCATTTGCTGCAGAAGTTTCTTTGCCTTCTGTTCACAGATGGCTCCACTTGAAGGGAGTGCATGGATGAAGTGCTGGGGACACTGCCGTGAAGTCCCTGCACCTCTCCCAGGAGTGCTGGTGGCACCTGCTGCTGCTGCTGCCCAGGTGGGCACCCTGCCTGCAGAGCTGGGCACAGCTCCCGTCTGTCCCTGGCCTCCCCCAGCCCTGCCTGAGACACAGAGCAGGAGGCAGGGACACGTCCCTGCTGCAGGACAGTGTCGGGGACAGTCACAGACAGGGCTGAGGGCTTGGCAAGAGGCAGAAAGAAATGAGATGTTCCCATGGGGAAAGAGAATCCCAGCTCCTCACACCGTACAGAACCACACAAACCACACAGAATCCTCCCTGGCAGCAGCAAAGAAACCGAGCACGAAAAGCTGGAGAAATGTCCCCGTTCTGCTCCGGTTTCTTGCGCTGTCCTTTGAGGCAGCTGCTCAGAAGCTGCATGAGAAGCTGATCACGTCTGGCCCTGCCTGTGTGAGGCCCTGCCATCGCTGTGCCTGCTTGCTCCCCTCACAGTTCCCTGCTTTCCATTCCGTCTAGAATAAGCAGCCTCCTGCTTGGAACAACCTCAGGATCCACCCATTCCTGTTCAAGCAAGACAGAATCCAGCTCCACAGAAATAATCCCCCGAACTCCTATTAGGAGCTTTTTGTAGCTGCATTAATTTTAGAAGAAAAATTAGGTCCAAAGTGCTGGGCTGATTTTAATGCCGATTCACGGTCACAACTGAATCCCCTGACAGGGAAGAATCGGCTTTTGAGCACATCAGACTCATTACAAACTCCTCACAAAGTCACCAGAGGCCGACGAGGGGTGGCAGGAAAAGGAGCTAAAGGGGAATGATGCTGGGGAGGAATTGGATTTCAGGAGTTTCTGAACCTGCGCTTCCCTTCCCTGCCTGCAGCCGCGGCAGCTCCGGCAGAGAGATGAAAGCACCCGGCGAAGAAGATAAACAAGAAAACAGCTCTGGAACAGTCACGCTGCCAAAAACAACCTGGGGAGGATGGGACGGGAGATAAAAGAGAAAGTGCTGGAGATTTTGGAGTGACTTCCAGGTGGGGATGGAGCTGGGGAGCGGAGCTGTCACAGAGTCCCTGTCACACAGCTCCCCGGCCATGGGGAGGAGTGCAGCACAGGCATTTTCTCCCACAAGCATCTCAGCCTCTGTCCTTCCCTTCCACAGCCAGCAACGCTGCTCCAAGCCCCAGGAAAGTCCCAGAAATCCGACGTTGCTCCTCAGGGACCCTTTCCTTCTTTCCACATTTGCCTCAGCTTTTTCTCTCCCGTTTTTTGGCTCCAGGCAAGGCAATGGGATTACACCGGGGATCCGGGGAAGCTCTGTCCGTCCTTAGCATGCTCAGTGCTGTTGATAAACTGAGCAGGAGGAGGCAGAGGCATCTGGGTGGGGTTTCATCATCACCTTGGCAGGATAAAGCCGTGGTGGCATCAGAGGAGCATGTGGAGCCCAAGTCTCAGCCACTTCTGGAGGCTGGGCAGGCACAGAGGAAAAGGCAAATCTCAGACCCCAAATGATTTTGGGGGCAGAATACCCGACACTTCGAGCTGCTCCCCAGGGAGATGGCGTTTCACAAGGCATTTTCTGTAACGTTTGTTGTAAGGACAGAGTTGTGCCAATTGTTTATGTCCCAAAACCAATGGATCTTTTCCCCAAGGATTGCCTTCAGCAAGCAGCCTTGCCCACCTGGGAGAAGACGCTGGGTTTTTCAAGTGGCAGCTCCCCTGCCCTGAGCAGAGCCATTGCAGAGGTCTGGGTTCCTGTGCAGGTGTTCAGGGATCAGCCAGGTGAGGGAAGGGCATGGATTGTTCCATCCTGCTGCCTCCCACACTTTGCAAAACCTTGGAGAAGCAGGGACGGGGTTTCAAGGCAACCCGAGGCTGAAGATGCTTTCTGTGGTGAACTTGATGAGGACATGGGGAAGGCCCACAGTGTTTGGAGATGGCGTCCCTGCATCAGCCAAATCTGCTTTACAGCCTGTGGTGTCAGGGTTTGGCAGTCCCTCTTTACAGGAGAATTATCCCCAAGGAGGGGCCAGAGGAGCTGGGCTCAGGGTATTGGGGTTCAGAAGGGTACATGCATCAAACCAGCTCAAACTTCCCCTGAGTGGCCACATTGGCCTCAGGCTGCCTCCTTCTGCCTTAGGTTTGAGTTTGGGGTCAGGCACTGCTGAGGCCTGGGGACCCCATGGTCTGGATTTACTAGGGACACCTGGGCACCTCCCTTAACTCCAGTACTCCGAGGCCGTGTAAGGCTAAGAATCCTCCCTTCCATGAGGAATGAAGGAATTTTTGCTTTCCCCGGGTGTCCCCCAGCACCAGAGCAGCTTTGGTAGCAGAGCCAAAGCTTCCTTTGCCAACCTCACAGCCTGTGAGGTCTCCTAGGAGAGTTATCAGATGAGCTGTGGGCATTCAGACCTTGGTGGCTTGTGAGGAAATGACTCACAGGGTGTAAGACATGGGATTTTTAGGGGTGGTTCTCCCTTTCCTCTGCTCTCTTCCTCCTACATCCCATTCCCTGCTCTCCTGAAAGCTGCCTGCCTGCAGCTACACGGCATCCCTTCGGTTCCCATCTCCGTGCGCTCCTCCTTGCTGTGACTCCTCACTGTCCTCTGTGTGTCCTTACAGCTGGCAGCACCGTGGCTGTCTTCAGGAAATGTTTGCAAAGGATTTAGTTGGGTTTGCAGTGGGACATGGGGGAAGCACTGGGACTTTGAGGAAATTCCACCTTGGTGGCCGTGGTTCACAGCAGCGACAGCTTCTGTGCCTGAAGGAATCTTGCTCGGATCAAACCTGTGGTGGCTGTGCCTGAGTCACTGGGCAGCCCAGGGCAGTGCCAGCCCATCCCTGCAGCATCCCAGAGGTCTCCTGGAGGGGGAACAATTGGAAGAAGTGGAGATTGTACCAGGCTGGGGTGGGGATGCTGCTCTCTCCACCCTGAGCACATCAGGGAGCAGGAGCTGGGACTCAGCTGGCCCTGGTGAACCTTCCCAGGCAGGTGCCAGCAGCCCCAGGCTGGAGCAGCAATCCCTGGGCAGCCTGGGGGGCACGGAGGATGTCCCTGTGCAGGGCTGGCAGGGCATGGGGACAGCACGGCCCCGGGGACAAGGTGTGGCCAGCACCAGCTTGTGCTGCAGGCCCTGCCCTGGGACAGGAACCTCCTGGAGGTGCAGGCTGGGATTGTTGGGTGTCCTGTGCAGGGCCAGGAGCTGGACTTTGATGATCCTTGTGGGTCCATTCCAGCCCAGAATATTCTGGGATTGTGATTTGGGAGAGGTGGGGGAGCTCTGCCCCTGAGCTGACTGGGACAGACCCTGCACTCCATCAGCCCCAGGAGCCTGCACGTGTCCCCAGGGTCCCCATCCCAAACCCTGTGCACATTGAAGGGTCCTGCTCACGCACAGCCTCGGGGGTTGTACCTCCTTCACACGCTGAGAGGGAGCAAATCTCTGCCCGTGTCCATGCGTCCCTGACCCTCACACAGCTCCAGGGGCTGCGTAGCCTCACACATCCACAGGGACCACACTCCCCACACACACTGATCCAGCAACTCGTGCGCACTCATAGGAACAATACCCAGTGCACACACTGCCGGGGGCCACACGGACTGCAAACCTACAGCCACCAGAGCCCCTGTCCACCCACGGGGACTGCTGTCCATGCCCCTCCACAGGGACTGACCCAGCAGGACCGCAGCCCTGCCCATTCTGCAGGGACGCCATCCGCAGGGAGCAGGACTGTGGCCATACACCACACACAGCTACAGGCACCAGATCCCTGGGGACAGCTTCAGGGGCCGCTCACCACATCCCAGCGCACCCCGCAGGGACCACGGCCCCAGGGACAGGTACAGCGCCACACACATCTACAGGGACCACATTCCTGCCGATCCCCGCGGGACCACACCCCCGGGGACGGGCAGAGGGTCCGCACACCACAGACACCTTTAGGAACCACATCCCTGCCCATCCGAGCTGGGACCACCACCCCAGGGACAGGTCCGGTGGCCATTCATCGCATCCCAGCACATCCCTGCCAGGACCACATTCCCGGGGCTACGCACAAGGTCCGCACCCCACACACACCTACACGGACCCCC
>VZRN01001715.1:426224-450920 GCA_013397935.1 Dasyornis broadbenti
CGGCACCCCAACACGTCCTTCTTGCCCCGGCACACCCCCCCTGCACCCGGGATCCCCAAGATCTCCCTGCTCCCCTCCAAGTCCCCCCAGAGCTCCCCCGGCCCCCCTGCACCCCTGTGGGGACAGCAGAGCCGCTCGGACCCTGCGGGTCCTGCCCCGCCTGGCCCAACCAGGAGAACTTTGAGAAGTGTGGAGGGGATGGATCTGTGCCCCCCGGGTGGTTCCTGTGCCCGGTGGCGGCTGGGGCTGCGTGGGGAAGCGCTGGTGGCAGGCAGGGCTCTGCACATTCCCTTTTTGATTGGGTTCCGTGCCTCAGCGCCGCTAACTCTGTCCTTGATGGCTGGAGAGGCAGCTCGCTGTGCCTCGGCTGTGGTGTTACACAGCGCCGGGAGAGCAGGCAACGCTCGGCGTGCCAGAGAAAATCCTGCTTCAAAGCAAAAGCTCAGGCGTCTGTAGCAATCCTCCTTTTGGACAAATGCGTGTTCTCTCTCGGTTCATATCTATTTTATGATGAAAAAGTCCCTCCAAATGATGAGTGCTGCTTGCGTGCTGCGAATCCAAGAGCTCCCTATGTCTGAACATAAAAATTGGTGAGAGGCTTCTTTAGGAGAACAGTGGTGAGCACCAGGGGGAAAGACCATAACTCTAGCAGATAATGCCTCCTGAAGATTATTCTAATGAAGAATTTTTAACCAAAACTCTTGAAACCATTGACCAGATTTTTAAGGCTGAACTTCAACTGCAATCAGCAGAGACTGGGCGAAGAAATGTTAGTTTTTTACGAGGAAAAAGGGATGAGTGACGCAGTTTTTATTTAGTTGGGACAATGTGTTTTATTTAGACTCCACCCTGCAGTGAGGACAAACGGTGAGGATGGTTTACATTTGCTGAGGGTCTGGTCCACGTATTCCATCCGAAATCCCACCTGCCTCTGGTCCCTGCAAGAAAATAACTTCACAGTGTTAAAAACTACACACAACTGTGTGGAGGAAAGGGTCCTGAGAGTGGCTTAGCCAGAAAATCAGCTCTTTTAAGCCTTTTGTTAACTAAGGGATGGTTCCCCAGCTGCCCAGCTCTTCTGGCTTCAAGGCAACTTGCCGGGGCCTTATCTTCACACTAAATTTGGAAATCTGGGTTGGATGTCCATATGTTACTTCTGCTCCAGCTCCAGCCCGCTGCAGGGTTGGATCCTTCCCCCTTGGAAATCAGAGCCAGTGTTGCCAGACTTGTCTGGATTATTCCTGATGTTTTCATTTCTTTGATGCTTGCTTTGCTTTATTGAGATGAGTTCTGGTGAAATGATTCACCTGTGTGTAGAAGTATGAATGGCAGATTGAGCGCTTGGGAAGCTTGACTTCCAGAGCATTTTAAGGAGTTGATTGACTTCTATAATACGGTAGCTGGTAAAAGATTATACCTTTCAGAGCTGTGTTACCTGAACTTGATCAACATCACACGAGGGTTTAAATATTGTGAAGTGCATCTCCAGCAGCCAGGGCTGCATCGGGCTGAGCGCTCTCAGTGCTTTCAGCAGAATGTAAATATGAGGAGAGCAATGGTTTGTCTTTGTCTCTGACAGCTGCTGAGGGGTAGCAGGGAAGGAGGAAAGCAGGATGGAGTCGGATATTTCTGTCTGTTTGAGGTCACGTCAATTGGAGTGAAGTGTAACATCCAGAGTAGTTCTCCGTAGTGAGGGAAGTGCATTAAGCCTTCTGTGGGACGAGGAGAGCAGCAGCACGAACAGAACTTGTTACAGGGGGCTGGAAACAGCCTCTTGGGACCAGGATCCCGCAGCCAGGGAAGATCAGTCAGGACTTCCCTGCACCTCACCGTGAGCAGGAGCACACTGTAAATTTTACTTCCTCGTAAACGCTCGCCGAGCAGTGCTGTGTGTGGATGTTATTTCCCTGCTCATTTCTCATCCAGCTCTTACCGAAAATCCTTATAAACTCACTTAGAAAGAACATTTTGAGGGAGGCAGGGCTCATTCAATGTCTTTTGATAGAAGGAGGGGTTACAAATTCACAGGAGAGCTGTCACTCTCCCCTGGAAGGAAGGGCTGGCTGTGCACGGAGAGCTGCATGTGCAGCTCCGAGCTGGAGTCGGCTCCTGTTTCCAGGCACTGCCACGGCCCTTTAAAGCACAGGCACTGCTGTGATTCTGGGCTCAGCAGTGGCAGAAACTGAGACAGTCGTTTGTAAGAGCAGTTAAGTGGAAGTGCTTTGAAAACCAGGAGCTGAAATATTCATATTTTACAGAAACGCTTGTAATGCTTTCAACGGAACAGATCTTTTCATAATTACGGGATCTTTCAGCCTGGCCATAGAGAACAGCCTCTTGCTTTGGGGTTACACAGCCAGAACTATTGCTGGGCTCCAGGTAGAAGCTGGGGCTGATTTCTGAGGATTATGCTCAGCAATATTGTGTGTGCTGATGCTCTCCATGCGTTGGTGAGGACATTGGTTTGCTTCCATCACATTGCCGGGGTTGTTTTTCTTTTCTCGAGCTTTTCTTAAGTGAGCAGGGTATTTGCTTTACTTTCAGTCTGGGGACGAGTTAGGGAATCTTTGAACAGGGAATATCAGCTGGTTCTTCCCAAAGCCGGGTGTGTTTTTTCCGTGGCAAGAAGGGGTGACACAATGTTCTCATTCCGTGGCCATGACCCTGCATCCCCACGCTAAAGAGCATGAATAATTCACAGATGTAGTACTGCTCCATGACCTCTGCTTAGCCTCAGCAGCAGCCACTGCACTCTCTGCTGAGCTGGGAATGCACAGATTGGAGCCTGGATTTAGTCTGCAGCTCAAGATTGAAATATCCCGAGCGCTTCCCACCGGGCAGCCAAAGCCAGAGGGACACAGTGGCAGTGCTGGCCCTGGGGCGCTGCTGGGAGCCCAGCTGCTCTCCTGGGAAGCAGCACTGGGATTTTTCTCAGCAAACCAGCTCTGTATCCTGCTGAAAGGCCTTCTCTGGCCTTGCATGGATTGTGTCTGAGGGGTGTGAAGGAGAGAAGGGAAACAGGCACTGTGTGCCCAGTGCTTCGCTTCGCCCTCCTCCCACAGCATCTGTGTTGCTGCAAAGAGGGAAGAGCTCTGTGCTGCTCTTCTCTTTGCACCTCCAGCTCTGTGAATGATAACTGACAGCTTTTATAAACGAACATCCTTTCCCCATGTAGAGACCACAGTTAAATTGATCCATTCCTCGTCGTTTCTGCTCCGCAGCTCTGAATTCCAGCAGGAACCAGAGGCAATGGATCTGCTTGCCCACAGATCCGAGGAGGCTGCTGGTCTGTGTGAGCCTAACTTGAAATACAGGAGGGTTCGTGTTCCTGCAGGCTGCATCTCACCACAGCTCGGGGCCCTGTGCTTGCTGAGGGCTTGCTGGAGGGGAGCTGCTTTCAGGTGTGAAGGTTATGAGCAGTGCCTTTCTCCAGCGCTGCTGTTTGAGCTGGGGATCACAGCGGCTCCTTCAGCTCTGCTCTCTGCTGCCGGGGCCAAACAATCAAACTCCATCTGTCCCCAGGGCAGGGAGGGAGTGCTGTGAACACACCTGGCCACAGGGACTCTACAGAAGATTTTCTTTCTTGGATGCTGTTCCTGCTTTCGGTCTCTTTCCACTGATGTGTTTTTATGCTCTGCTTTTTTTCGCTCCACTCAGTCTCACTCGGGTGCCTTTCAGCTGCTCTTTGCCCTGCTTTGTTTTGTTTAATCCTGGTGCTTTCTGAGTCCCTTCTCTGAAGTGCCCTGTCCCTCTCACGGGCACAGAATACAGGGCAACCAGCATGGGTCAGGCTTGACTGAGCTAAACCAGAGAAAGGTGCAGCCATAAAATCACAGAATGGATTGGGCTGGAAGGGACCTTAAGGATCATCTCATTCCACCCCCTGCCATGGGCAGGGACACCTCCCGCTTGTGACCTCAGAGAAGTTCCTCAGAACCAGTTCTGTTTCAAACCAACCCTGCACCTTGCTGGGTTTGGGGCAACCCCCGAGCAGGGAGAGCACCTGGATCTCATCCTGTTAGCAGGTGAATTGTCCAGATCCTGACCCAGCTGGCCAAATCCAGCCCAGGTGTGTCTTCGTGTGCATGTACCTGTACAAAATGCATTTCCTTTTGTTTCACTTCCAAGTGCTGGGAAAGCTCCAGCCTGGAGCTCTGGTCGTGGTTTGCAGTTTGGTAACTGGGGGTGGGTTTTGTTGTGTTTTCCTCTCTGAATCTGTTTGATAAAGAGATTGACTCTGCCTGGCCACTGACTTCCTCTGGACGCTTCTGGGTCTTCTCCTTTCCCTTTGAACTTCTCCTATTACGAGAGGCCAGGCTCAGAAACCGCACGGCCTCCACCAAATCATCTCCATGTCTCTAATTCCCATTTATTTGATATTTTCCTGCTTGCTAATTAACTTTTTCTATTAGTCCAACTCCGTCATGAGGTGTCAAGGGAATCCAGTGTAGCTCTGAACTTCTATTTCTTTTAGTTTTGTAATCTCTTATATCCTTAAGTAGCAGTTGATCTCTGTGCCTTTGGAGATCAGATGCTTTTTAAACTTTCTGTTTCACATAAGATCTGAACTTCCTCAGGAAGATGAGTTCAGGCTGCTTTTTGCTTGCCTTTGCCCCCACTCACATGGGCTGGCTGTGTTTCCTTAGATCTGCGTGCCTGCATTGCTTGGAGGGCTCTCTTATCTCCTTCTCCAGGCAGATAAACACGGAACTCTTCCACAATAAATGCTGGGCTGTGGTTCAGCTCCCACCACAACCTCCTTTGTTGCGAGGGCTCTTCAGGTTTAGGGCTCTTCAGAGAGAGAGCAGCTTTCTTCAGTGAGTTCAAAGCCCCTTCATTGTGCTCCCAGCAGAGGGTTTGGTGTAAAAGCAGACACTCCGTGCATGAGCCTTCCCTGGGGTGCAGCCGTGTGCTCTGAGCCGCGTGAGCACCGAGCGCTGTCGCTGTGCTTGTGCCTGAGGATGCACGGCGCAAACGGGGCAGGGTACAGAGCTGGAGCAGCAGAGCAGCGTTCCCACAGCCTCTCGTGCCTGTGGAATACCCAGCAAGGCCTGCTGGTTTTATCCTTTCTGTGGTCCAGATGGGTGCTCTGCTGCTTTCCTGCACAGCTTCCCGTTCTCCCCAGCACCCCCGATGCCTTTCCTGGGTGCATCTCTTTCCAGGGAGCCTCCCATTTGTTCTGGGAGGAGAAGGGGCTGGAGCTGGGTGGGTGAAGGTGGGAGCTGGGGCAGGGGAGACACAGGGGTTGCAGGACCAGCCAGCCCGAGCCCCAGTGGCACCTGGAGGTACCAATTCCCTCCCTGTCCCCACAGCCTGGCCGTGCTTCAGGTGCAGGTCCTGCCCTTGCTGAGGACACTTTCTGCCCAGGGTAACATCTCTCTGCAGGCAAACATCCCTTGGAAAGCTTCATTTGAAGCTTTTCCTTACCAAATCTTTCTGTAACAGTTCCGTTCTCCTTGGGCCTGCTGTGTTCAAAGGAACTGGTGTCGCCCATCGTGAGCTCGGTCCCCGCAGTGAATTCCTTGCCCACATCACAGCAATAGCAAGAGATTATTCCATTTGTGCATCGGTGGGGGATGTGCGAGGTGGCTGTGGGAGATGTGCAGCCTCTTTCCTGCTCTGAAAGCCCCTGGCCCAAAGGCAGGAGCTTCAGGGCTCAGATTCCACCTCAGTCACAGGCAGGGGAGGTGACGAGCTCCCAGCCACAGCTGCTCTCCTGTTATTTCTCAGTGTAACACCTATTTTGTTCCTATTTCAGCTGAAATGCGCTTTCACATGCCTGCATTCATCCATGGCTGTGTATCTACAATGTGTTTATGTCACCTGTGTGCTCCTTGTGGGCTCCCCAGGAAAGCTGCCAGCCTCATGCTGCTGCCACAGCCTGGGGTGATAATATGGCCCTCAGTACACCTGGAATTACGCTTTCACTGAAATTTGTAATTAGAGCCAGATCAAACTCCAGGAGCTTCCCGAAAAAATTCTTCTATTTGGCACTAATATTTTTCAGAAGACCTCTGATTTTTCCTTGCAATGTTTATTTTTAAGAATGAGTATTTCCTCACTTATGCTGGGTGCAAATGCTTCGCTCTTGGAAAGGTGTCCCAATGTTTAACGTTTTCCCTCCTTAACTCCATGGGGTGAATCCACCACTTCTGTGACACGCACTCACGGAGGCATAGAATCATGGAATCACGGAATATCCTGAATTGGAAGGGACCCACAGGGATCATTAAAATCCATCTCCTGGCCCTTCCCTCCAGGACAACCCCAGCAATCCCACCCTGTGCCTGACAGCGTTGTCCAAAACGCTCCTTGAGCTCTGCCAGGCATCCACCACACGCCTGTTCAGGCATGTAAGGTGATCCAGCCATTCCCGGTGATCCTCGCTGGAATTCCTGCTCTGAAGGACCGACCGGCTGCTGTCATTGCTGGCACTGCAGAGCCCCGTTCTCTTTTTCGCTGACCTGGGACTGCTGCAGCTCTGGCTCTGCTGAGCCCCTGCACTTCCACAAGCAAAACTCCACTTTGGCAGCCCCTCCCAGCCGGAGCGTCTCAGAGGGAGCAGCAGCAGCAGCAATTCCCTGATGGATCCCTGATGGATCCGTCTGCTGAGAGTTTGTGTGATCAATTCACCACATCCTCGTGGTGGTGAGAGCCGGGCACGGTCAGGGTGTGCCAAGCCAGCAGCGGGGAGGGCTGAGGGCACCTCGCCCTGCTGTGCCAGAGCCTGGGGATGCCAGGGGCACGCAGGACCCGGCTGGCAGCACCTGGAATGCGGGACCCTCCCAGGACTGGCCAGCACCAGGCTCGGAGCTTCCCGAGGCGCTCGGCAGGTGTGGGGACAGGAGCCAAACCCAGCCATGAATAATGCATGGCCACCCTCTGTGAGAGCGCTGGTGACCGAAATGCTGTCCCTGGGAGAGAGCTGTCCCTTCCAGGTGAGCTGGCTCCAGGCTGGATAAATCCCGGAATAACCGCCTCTTCTTCCCGAGTCACTTACAGAGCAGAGGGGAGTCTTTAACCTCACTTTTTTTGAAGAACTTGTAGTGAAATCCTGGCTGTGCTGAAGTGATTGGAGCTTTGCCACCGACTCCAGCCCAGCTCTGCTTTAGGCAGCTCCAGCTCAGCCAGGCACTGCTCTTTTCACTGTGCTCTGCCAGACTCATTTGGTCATTCTCCTTCCATTCTTCTCCAGATTCGTAGGGGCTTGGAACAGGAAATTCTGTGTTCTAGCACCCTGTTTGTGAGCTGTCCACGAGAGGGGGGTTTCAGAAGGCAAATCAGTGAAGTGTTGAGTGTGTTCACCCTGCACCACTGGAAACAGGCAGCTCTTCCCAGTGCCTTTCCCATCTCGCACCTACGGACCCCTCTGCTCCAATCTTATTTCCCACATCCCAGCCTGGTGGAGCTGATACCAGAGCTCCCCTTGTCTCCAGCACAAGGGACACCTGTGCCCACACTCAGACTATCAATCAGTGTTGAAAATCTGTCGATATTGGGAAAACGGGACAATGACTGTGGAGAGGACAGTATTGCTCCAGCTGCTGTTCCCTCACGGATCCTTCGGGGAGCAGGTTCAGGATCTGGGCTGGGTTCGAGGGACAGAGTGAGCTACAGTGAGCTGGTCCCTCACAGCCCTGCAGCTTCACTTTGCCCTGGCTACAAAGCCACATTTTGGGCTCAGAGTCTGTCATTCTCCCTTCCAGCACCAGCCCCCAGCTGATGCCCAGCCTTACTGCTTCCACCCATCCCCTCAGTTCCTTTGGATTTACACCAAGACTTTTTGATTTTTCCTTCTGAGAATGGCCACAGCTCCTTCTTTGCGTTGTTGCATTTCGGTTGGTAGAAATATGAAGCAGACCCAGCAGTGAAGGGAAAAAGGGGATTTATTTCAGTTTTAATGGGATCCTGAGTGCACGGCTCGTCACAGGTGGAAACACACCGAGAGCACCCCGTATAACGCGGATACAATTTTTATGGACCTCACAAATCAGCACATCTACCTAAAATCCCCCAATGAGAAACTTAACAGATGAAGTCATTGTCTCCCTATTCTAATTACCCCCTAAATGAGATTCCAGTCCAGGTTACAAAATCTGTTCCAGAGAGAGAGAGACTCCATCCAAGGCTGGAGCCTCCAGGTCTGAGACAGTGCAGAGCTCTTGGCCTCCTGCTGTGAATGTTTGGTCTTCCCGCTTTGCAAAAGCCCCAAACTGAGCTGAATATCAGCCTGCAAGAATTCCAGATGTGTGGGGCTGAGGGACAGAGTGGGTGTAAAGGGTACAATGAAAGGGAAAGGGCATAAAATGGATAAAAAGGGTATGAAAAGAAAAGACAAAAATCATCAGGCATCAGCGTTATGGCCCGTGTTCATCCCACTGGGTTTCTTCCCGAAGGGCTCAATTTGTCCAGAGTCCCACGAGAGCCTTCCCTGAGAGCAGGACCTGGCGGGGCTGTGCTGCCGCAGGACACACCCGCAGGTTTCCCTCCCGTCCTGCCAGCCCAGCCCTCTGGAGCAGCAGCCCTGCTGGCCCTGTGGCTGCTCCGGGCTCAGGTGGAACGAAGCTGCAGCGCTGTCACGGAGCTGACGTGAGTGGAGAGGTGTCACAAATCCTTATCTGCGGTGCGGACGCAGCCGCAGCCGCAGCCGCTCCGGCTGCTCCCTCCGCCGCCACGGCTGCCACGTTCCAGCCAGGGAGGTTTGTTTTGCTCAGATAAGAGATGTGTCATCACAGGAAGATTTCTGGAGTGTCTCATATCCTGGTGCAGGTGATTAGGATGCGGGTGACATCAGTGGGACTAATTGTACCCAAATGGCTGCACACACAGGGGCCAGCTATTGCAGTGACTCTGTTCTCTTGGAGCTTTGCGGTGGGCTCTGAGCCAGCTGGACCCAAGGCACTTTCACCAACCAAATCCTCCCTCACTTGAGTGGGACTGACCTTCCAGCACCTCAGGGCTTTATGGAAATAAACTGGATCCCGCACAGCAACGGGATTGAATTGGCACGGAACGAACCAGCTCCATCCAAGTTGGACTTTTCTCCTCCACCTTTAATGTTTTGTTCTGCTGCTTCTGAAAAGTCATTTTTCCCTCTGTAAGACATGAGCAAGGTGAGGAGGGAGCATTCAGGACACCCAGACTGGGGTGCTCAGGGGATGAGAGGGTGACGCCTCCAGCACCGCTGAGCTCACATAGCTTTAGTCCTACACACAAATGAGCCAGGACTGGTTTGGACAGTTTTGTCCAATTTGTCTCATGTATGGTCTGACAGATCAGGCATCACTTTCCTGGGATTTCTTCACTATTTCTGGATGTAAAAGCCTCCTTCCTTCCAGGTGTCTGGCACCCAAAATCCTTTTCTTGTTAAGTTGTGACCGGCAACCAACCCAGAGAGCGGCTCTTGTTGTTCATCCCTACAGGATGAAAATCAAAAAAGGGTTTAAATTTGTTCTTATCAGGAACCTCAGCTGTGGTGTTCTTTGTGATAAAGACCACAAATGGGAATGTTGTTCTGGGCTTGTGGTTTTGTCCTCTCGGAGGGCAGCAGGCTCCAGGTTCACCTCTCGGGTAGGGAACATCTGAGAGGACTCCGACTCTCACTTCTCACCAGCTTCAGTTGTTCCAGGGAATATTCACTTGGATTACCTTCATTATTTTTAGTGAAGGGAGGTGAAGTGTCCATGCAGGAGACAGGGAAGGTGTTCTTATAGGGCTGCATCCAGCCCCCTTCAGAGAGTGGTAATTCCGGGAGAAAGTGCAGCAGGATGAGGAGAAGCAGTCTGAGCTGCAGTGTGAGGTGGCCCTAGACTCAGTGGGAGCAGAAATCAGGTTGGAAGGGACCTCTGGAGGTCCTGATGCTGATTAACACAAGGCCAGCTTCAATCGAGGGGACTGCTGAGGGCCTTTTCAAGCTGAATTAGAAGATCTCCAAGGAGGAGGTCCCTCAGCTTCCCTGGATCCATGTTCCAGTGTTTTGCTGTCCCACTTTGTGATTTTTCCTGTTAAACCACAAGGTTTTTGTCTCCTTTGCCTCAGAGCTCCATGAACAGCCCTGCTCTGTCCCCCCTATTGGGGTGTAGGGTCTCTTTGAGCCTCTCTGGGGCAGGTTAAACACACTCAGCTTCGGGCAGAACTGCTTTGCTCTCCCATTTCCATCCCCCAGAACCTCCACATCTCTGCGTGTGCCCCATCCCAGCCTGCACCCCCCTTGTCCCTGCCCTGCCTGTTCCTGCCAGGCTGCTCCAATAAAATCACTGGAATGGAGTGTTTGGGTGTATTCCACCCTGCTTTAGTGTTCTCCTCTGCGCTCTGAGTGATTGCACTCTTGACACTCCGAGTGTCTTGGACAAGTGTTCGAAACGAGCCCAAGCCACTGTGGGCCGGTAAATAACGGTCCTAATGCAACGTGTGCGATTGAAAAATGGCTCTCAGGGTTTCTGTACTGCAGATGCCATTAAAGGCTCATCTGATGCTTAATATATCCTGGAGATACGTACCAAGGGCTCGGCTCTGCCAACCTGCTGTCCGTGAAAAATGGGATCCTGTCTCCAACAGGATGGGTTGGGGTGGTGCCAGACAGACAGAGCTCATTGGCCTCCCCATCCTCCCGAGACAGCAGGGCCTGAGGCACTGGGGAGGTGCTGGCCTGGAAAAACCAGGAATACGTGAAGAAAACAGGGGGGATGATCCTCTCCTCAGGAGGGAACCGTGTGGTGTCACACAGGGCAGGAGCCTCAGGACCAGCTTCGGGTCCTTGTTCTGCCACTCCCATTCGCCACAACCTTGGGCCAGGAGCGAAATGTCAAACATGTCCTGTAGGCTGGGGACCAGTGACAGACACCTCAGGCATGGCTGGGCATGGTAGGGAGCAGCCGCAGCTCTGTGCCAGTCAGGAGGGAGGAATCCGGCAGCTTTGGGAGAGCACTGAACACCAGAGCCTCACCAAACAAACACCAGAGCCTCACGAAATAAACACTAAATCCTCACCAAACAAACACCAGTTCCTCACCAAACACCATGTCCTTATCAAACACCAGTTGCTCACCAAATACCAGTTCCTCACCAAACACACACCAGTTCCTCACCGGATGCCGGTTCCTCTTTTCCTCAGGAGCAAACAAAGGCGATCCTGTCCTGGGACAAAGCTCAGCCTCCCTCTCTCATTGCTGCCACCATCACCTCTCTCTGAGCCTGGCTTAGCACAACCTGTGCTCTCCTGGCCTTGCAAACCACAATCCCTTCGGTCCTCCAGGATCAGTCAGTGTGCATGATATTCCATGGTTGGATGTAGCCTCCAGGTCTGCTCTCCCTACAATCAATAAATAATCAAAAAAGGGTAAAAATATCCCGATTCTGTACAGGATGGTGCTGAACTAATGCAATCCTCCTCGGGAGCCTCTGAGATCCTCCAAGAGCTCCTTCTGTGGAGCACATTATTATTGCAGTCCATTATGCACAGGGACAGGAGGCTGGAGAGGAAATGATTTGGAAAATGGAGCGGACTCGGGTCCCAAACTATTTCTCATCTGCAAGCCCAGAAATGTGGCATTTAAGGGATGCCAGTGGATATGAGCAACACCAGCATCCTTCTCGTTAATATGCAATGAAGGGATATCTGCTCCTGACATCTTCCCTGCTACCCGAGGGGACACCAGGCGTGTTCCCTGCGCCAGGAGAAAAGAGCCTTTCAGACTCCATCAGCTTCCAAGTGCTACTGTCCTTTGCAACCCACACAAGCCAGCCCCTTCCTGCTTTTCCTGGGGGTCAGGAGAGAGCCTGTGGCTGCCCTAGGGAAATCAGGGCATTTCACACAGTAATTATCCCACCGTGCCCGTGGTATTCACAGAGAGAGGAAAGAATCTTGGAGCATCCAAAGGGAAAACATCGGCTGCAAGTGAACTGTGTGGCATTGTTTTTTCCTGGGAATAGCAGGGACACCTGAGCCATTAAAGCAATCCCTGATGAGCACAAAGCCCAGGGCAGGCTCAGAGCTGTGTTGTTTAACCCTGGGAGTTGTTTAATCCTTTTTTTCTTTTGGCTCATGATTCTCCTTTAAGAAACACTCCCAGCACTGCTGGGGTTTGGGCTTTGTGCAGAAAAAAACAGGGATTTCGGGATGTGGGCACCAGACTCCTGAGCTGAGCCAGTTTTAAAGGAGTTTGGCTGGGGCAGGGCAGCTTTGGTGTCACTTTTAGGAGGTGCCAGGGCTGTGGGCAGCAGTGGCTCCTGATGGAGGCAGCGCTTTCTGTGCCAGGAGCAGTTCGTCTGCTCTGGGAAGTGATGGAGAGGGACCATAACCCCGGGCTGAAGTGAATTAGAGGGAGCAGAAGAGAAACCAAACAATAGCCAGGCAAGCCTGGAAATACTTGCAGCAGACTCAGAAAGAAATAGAGCTTTTAATCCGTATTTTTTTATTTTATTATTATTACTATTGTTGCCTTTTTTTTTTTTTTTCCCTGTTTTTAGTAGAAACCCAACTGCTTCTGGATTCATGGAGTGTGCAAGTACAGATACTGAATTCTAGTTGTGAAAATAAGGTTTTTTTCCTTTTTCTTCTGTCTCCCCAGGGCTCTGGCTGACATCCTAAGGCAGCAGGGACCAATCCCAATCGGACACTGTGAAAGAGAGACAATCTCGGCCATAGATACCTCCCCCAAAGAAAACACCCCCGTCAGGACCTCTTCCAAAAACCACTACACCCCCGTGCGCACCTCCAAGAGCAACCCAGGTGAGTGCTGCTCTCTCTCTCTCCTCAGAGCCGTGTTGGGAGCCAGCAGAACATCACCCTGCGCAGCAGCAGGCTTTGTAAACCCAAAATTAGGATGGCAAATGGCTTTAAAAGGCAGTCAGGCAGAGCAGGGCAGTGCAGGGATCAGCGGTGATGATTCTCTCAGGTTTGTGCCGAGCAGAGTGGCTCTCCTCTCCAGGCACTTTGAGAATTCACGACCGCTGAGGTGTAAATTCAGGTTGTGGCTGAAGCTGGTGTTGAGCTGTGTGTTTCCTACAGAGCACACGCGCTGTGAGGCGTTGCTGGGCTCCCTGCACACAGCAGCTGAGGACAGGGAATTCCACGGGAGTGGGGCTGCCTCGTTCATGCAGGTGAACTGCAGGAATGCGCTGGGATAGTGCAGAAGGGACCTGGAGGGCATCCCAGGAGTCCCAAGCGGTGCTCCAGGAGCCCTGGCCTGGGAATTAGGGCACCTCTTGGATTGTTTTCAGCTCCTTCTGGTAAAAAAATCTGATTTATTTTTTGCCTTGATTTCCCCAGTGGCCCAGGGATTGCAGCCTCGTAGCTGCAGGTGTTGTTCAGATTGATTGAATGCTCCGTGGACGGATAATCCATAATCCTGGATCATTGTCCTGGCAGCGGCTCCGTGGCTGCTGCCCTTTGCTCAGGGCAGGTGGCAGATGCTCCATCATTGCTGGACGGGTCAAAAATGTGCCCTCCTCCCCTCTCCAGCTGCTCAGCCTCCCCTGGGAGGTTCTGGTGGCATTTCCTGCCCTGTGTCACCCGGCTCTGCTGGTGGTCCCTGCTGGGGAAGGTTCTGAAGGAAGCCAGCGGGAGCTGCGGGCTCAGCCCTTGGCTGAGGCAGGGCTGGTTGTGGCTGCTGAAGGGTTCTGGTGCAAGGTCCCACCCTGTGGGGACAGCCCCAGGTGACAGCAGCCTCTGGAAGCCTCCCCTGCTGCTGGGTACAAAACACTTCCCCTGAAAACTCAGAAGGATTCCTTTGTTTTCCCACTTTCACCCCAAAGCCAGTGAGCCCTGGGATTTTGTGTGTAAATTTGGATCTGTGAGATAAAATCTTGCTCTGGAGAGCAGCTCTTGAGGTGAATTGTCTGGAGGAGGGAGATGCTTCTGCATATCTGAGGCTTGGGACTGGCTCTTGAGAGGATTTGTGCTTCTGCCCCTGGATAGAAACACAAGGAATGAGGGATTATGGCCGGTGCACAGGGACAGGCAGGAAAAAGGGAGAGCTCTGACATCGGCCTGAGGGTGACAAGAGATCCAGAGAATGGGTCTGTGAGGGAGCTGAGGGAGCTGGGGAAGGGGCTGGAGCCCCAGGAGTGGCTGAGGGAGCTGGGAAAGGGCTCAGGCTGGAGCAAAGGAGGCTCAGGGGGGACCTTGTGGCTCTGCACAGCTCCTGACAGGAGGGGGCAGCCAGGGGGGGTCGGGCTCTGCTGCCAGGGAACAGGGACAGGAGGAGAGGGAACGGCCTCAGGCTGGGCCAGGGGAGGCTCAGGGTGGACATCAGCAGGAATTTCTCCATGGAAAGGGTGCTCAGGCCTTGGCAGGGGCTGCCCAGGGAGCTTTGGAGTCCCCATCCCTGGAGGTGCCCAGGGAAGGCCTGGCCGTGGCACTCAGTGCTCTGGGCTGGGGACAACGTGGGGATCGGGCACAGCCTGGACTCCATGGGCTGGGAGGGATTTTCCAGCCTCAGTGATTCTGGGATTCAGTGCCATTAATACCTTCTGAACACGCCGTGTCTCTTCCCACTGGCTCCCATTGCTCAGTCAGGGCAGACAAATCCAGAAGGAAGGTGCAGAAGGAATTCTTTGCTCACAGCTGAAGGGACCAGCTGGGTGCTGGGAGTCTGGCTTAGGTGTTGTGTCGACTCTGAGAAAAGATAAATGGCAATGTTTGGAGGGGAATTGCTGATTGCAGAATTCCTGGCTGCTGTCAGTGAGGAGTTGAGGATTCCAAGAGACATTTCTAAGAGTTTCTAGCGCTGAAGTGGAGAAACAGAGGGATGTGAGGAGCAGAGCACAGGTGGTGTGACCCAATGGCCACATTCCAGAATGACAGTGTCACCGAAGCTGCAGGAGAAACAAAAACCCTCCAACAACATTTTGAATGTTAGAGAGTCAAGGCATTGCTTTGTTCTCTGCCCAGGATGTTGTTCTGGCCAGGATGTGCCACAGAAATCATCTCACCCACACACAGCCCGGCTGTGCACAGACAATCATTCCATCACACACGTGTTTTTACATGATTTCCCCCCAAACTTTATCCAGTCCAAACCCACAGAAAGGAATTGGCTCAGCGTTCATTGGTTCCAAGCTGAGCACCCCCCAGGATTCAGTTTCCCACTGGATCCCAATCTCCTCGCCTCCGATGTTCATCAGATTTTCATTCTTCAATTTTCTCATCAGTCCTTTCTGGCCCAGACGTCTCCCCCTGTGCCAGGGCTGGTGTCTGGGGTGGATGTTTGTAGATGCCCACTGAGAGCTGGGATCTCTCGTGGATCTCCTGTGCTGCTCCCAGGCTCTTGGGATGCTGAGCTCCCCAGGCCTCACCTGGAGGAGCAATGCCCTGGGAAGAAGCTTCAGTTCCCTTCCCCTGGGGCAAAAGTGGACAAACCTGGCTGAAGTTACATAAAATTTTTTTAAACTGGTGTGTTTTCCAACAACAGCACCCAGTGAGGAGATGCTGGTCCTTGCTGAGAACTGGGATGTGAGATCCACGCAAGGAGGCTCAGCAGGGAAGGGCAGGATTTTAACAGCACCCAGCTCTGCTTGGGTGATGTTTGCCCAGGCTGTGTGAGGGGGAAAGCCAGCACAGCCCAGCCAGGAGCCCACCAGGAAAAGGGGATATTCCCAAACCCAGCCACAAAGGAGAGGACTCCAGCACAGCCTCCCCAGCAGCTGCAGGGGGCTGGATCCTGGATCAGCCACTTGGACTGAACCTCTCACCAGCCCTTGCCAGAGCTGGGAAGGGAGCACTTGCCCAAAAGAACTCGCTCCTGGCTCAGCTGTGGCCACCCCTGACAGCTCCTCATAGATCATATCAGACAGGAAGCTGATCACTTACAAAGATCATGAGCTCATAAAGCAGCTTTACAGCTTGTGTTTCCTTGTAACGTTTTCTTGTAATGTTTTATGGTCAGAACGGGGCAGTGCTCTGTTGTACCTGTACTCGGTCACTCAGCTGAATTTCAGGTTATTGAGAGAATCAGGAAATTGTAGAAGTGGATCCTAAAATCTTTTTGTGGGAAGGATGTAAAAAGTGGAGAACTAGTATGTGTGCTAGCTTTTAAATAGAATAAAGCTGGTCAGCCCTGGTGTGGAGTAGAAAAATCACCAATATTTGTCTTTTGAGGAGAAGAGGAAGAAAAGGAAAAAAAAAAAAAAAAAAAGAAAGAAATAGGGACAGCTGGAGGAAAAAGAGGCAGAAATGTGGAATACCAGGATCCAGGCAAGGCACTGCTCACTGGTGCTGCAAATTGGCTCAAGGAGCCTCCAGCTGTAGGGTTCTCCTGTGGGCACCCGCACAGCAGCAGGGCTGTGGCTGTGGCCTGTCTGAGGAGCCCAGAGGATGGGAGGTGAAGCAGCCAGGAAGGATTGTCCTCGCTGCACACCGGCTGATTGAGTCTTGTGTTTGTGTGACTTGGAACTTCTGCTTCCAAACTTATAATGGGAAGGGTGCCCCTAAGTCCTGCTAAATAAACCTTGGCCCCATTGCTCCACGAGGCTGGGCTGGTGTCAGTGAGCAGGAAGATTGCAGGTGACAGTGACAAATGGAGCTGGGCTGGCTCTGAGGCTGCAGAGCCCAGCCTGGGCAGGGGCTGCAGCACTCACTGCCTGCGAGGGGATTCCTCAGGGAAGGGAGGACAGGAGTCCATCTCCCACATGCCTGCTGCTGCTCCTGCAGAGTCCCAGAATCCCAGAGTGCTTTGGGTTGGGAGGGATCTTACAAACCTCCTGTCCCACCCCTGCCACGGGCAGGGACATCTCCCACTGTCCCAGGCTGCTCCAAGCTCCAGTGTCCAACCTGGCCTTGGACACTGCCAGGGATCCAGGGGCAGCCACAGCTTCTTTGGGCACCCTGGGCCAGGGCCTCCCCACCCTCACAGGGAACAATTCCTTCCTTATGCATCTGATCTAAATCTACCCCCTTTCAGCTTAAGGTCGTTCCCCCTTGTCCTGTCACTCCCAGCCCTTGGATACCGTCCTCCCTCCATCTCTCTTGTAGCTCCTTCCAGGTCCTGGAAGGCCACAATGAGCTCACCCTGAAGCTTCTCTTCTCCAGGCTGAATACCCTCAGCTCTTTCAGCCTGCAAATTATTTTTGAAGGCCTTGTGGCTTTCCAAATACTTGAAATACTTCTGAAATATCCTCTGCAGGCCTTTTGGAGCTCAGATGCAAAGGGTTGGTTTGCTTTCCTCAAAACACGGCAAGGCAAAGCAAAGCAAGATTCCCAGCTCTGCTCCCATGAGTGTTTTCTGAGTGTCCAGGGAACAGAGGGGTGGCCAGCTCAGGGCTGGCAGATATGCAGGGTCATCTCATTATTGTTTTCCAAGCCAAGATCAAGCCACAGATGCCCCCAAGTAAGGATTTGGGGAGCTTTTCTGGTGTAAATTGGTGTTCTATCATAGAGCTGGGACGTGGGCTGGCTTTGGGAAATCCTTATGGATCAGGAGGACTCAAATCCTGCCCCACAGCTGGTGCAAATCCCTGATCCTCCAGGACAGCATGTGTCTAAAGAGTTCCTTTATTCTCAGCGTCCTCCTGTGGCTCTTCCACACCGACTCTTTTCCACAGAGCTTCCCCTGGTATCAATCCCAGCCTGGGAGAAAAAAGGGATATTCAGGACCATGAGACTGATGTGGGAAGTTGTGTAGGAGGGGGATTTCTCCAAATCTGCTAAGGAGACGGATGTCCCTGTGAAACGCCTTCAGCAGTGAAGGGTCCCCAGATGTCCCTGCTTGAGCATGAGGAAGGGAGGTGAAATCTGTTCCTGGAATTCTGCAACCTCTGACCACCTCCAGGAGCAGGAGGCTGCAAAGGTGATGACAAGAATCTTTCTTGCTGGAGAAAAGGCTCTGGCCTGGTTTTATATTCGCTTGATAGTCTCAGGATATCCAATTGCCCACCAAGGGAATGCAGTGCTCTGAATCCAGCTCCAGAGGTGCCAGGGAAGGGCTGACCACAGGGAGACTTTTCCCAGGGTTAAAAATCTGCTCTTCACCTGTGCTGGGGCCAGGGGGACCTGCAGGTGTGAAGAACAGCTCATTGACAGCATCTCCACTTGGAATGCAGCAAACAAGGCATGCCGGTGCTCTGATTAGCCTGATCTGTCTGGGGAAGGCTTTTAATAAGCCATTGGAGTCAGGATGTTGCAGAGATGGATGTTTTCAAAGTGCTGCTTTCAGCAGAGCCTCGCACCCGGAGGCACATTCAGAGCTTGTTCTGAATGTGAACAAATGCAGGAGAGGCCTTTAATCTTTAAATGGCAGCAAACATCTCCAGCCAAGGCCAGGCAGAGCAGCCTGGGGAGCACCTTCACCCTGAGCATCACATCGGGAGCTGGCTCTGCCCCTGGCCCTGCTGCCCCTGGGCCTCGGCCTCAGCAGGGGCTCTGGCCCTTTCCTAAAGCCTGGGGGTCCAGATTCCCTGCAGGTCATCAATACCTTCCCAGGGAGATCCATATTCCCTCCAGGTTACCAATGCCATCCCCTAAAGCCCAGGGGATCCAGATGCCCTCCAGGTTATCAGTGCCTTCCCAGGGGATCCAGATTCCCTCCAGGTCATCAATGCCTTCTCCTCGCCCATCCTTCCCCCTTTCCCCTCTCTGCCATCCCCCCGAATCAGCCGGACTGTGCTTCAAATTGCGTCCTTTCTTCATTGACCGAACTAGCGAGCTTCTCCCCCAGATCCCCAGCAACTATTTGAATTAATTGGCCGAGGATCAGTGCAGGAATGTGTGTGGAAGGCGTTCCAATCCCTGCTGTTCGCAGTTTGTGTTGTCATTTACAGCTGTTCAGGGGAATACAAAGCAGGTGTAAAACGATCCCCCGGTCGTTTTCCAGCCCCTGCGCACTGTTGTAAGAAACTACTTAAGGTGCAGGTGGGTGAAGAATTAGGGAAACCACATGGAAAACACCCGGAGTGTTCCAGGAAAGGGGTTTTTCTTTTCTCCATGCTCCTCACTGACATTTGGAAAGAAAGGAACAGGATCAGCTTTGAAACCTTGAGGATTTGTGGGAGCTAAGGCAAGTCAGTGCCACTCCATCTGCTTTTCCTGCCAGCACATCCCATGGTATGGAAAGCCCCAGTGCTTTCCCTCCCAGGAAAATCCCAAATGGGTTAATAATGCATTTTCTGAGCCACCCGAAAATGTCAGAGTTTCTGTCTCAGAACATTTCGAGGGGAAGAGTTACTCAGTGTCCTGGCGTGGAAAATGTCATTGCCAAGGGGGAGGATCGGCCCAGAAGAGTGGGGAGGGGGATGCTGCTGGGATGGGGGAGCTGAGAGGGCACCTGGTGCTCTCCTCTGTGGGGTGAAGCATTTAGGATCCTCCCTTTGGACACCAGCTGCTCTCCTCTGTGGGGTGGAGCATTTAGGATCCTCCCTTTGGACACCAGCTGCTCTCCTCTGTGGGGTGAAGCATTCAGGATCCTCACTCATGTAGGCCCTATTATCCTGCCCAGGGCTGGATGCTGTCAGTACTCCCCCAACACGTACTGGAAAGCAAAAACTTCATCCCAAACAGTTTTAAATTCCAGAAACACAGGAGAAGGGATGTCTGGGAAAGCCAGGAGAAGGAGCTGGAATGCAGAGCTTAACTGCTCTGATTCCAAACAGATTTGTTGAATGGATAAATATTTATTTGGTTATCTTTTCTTAATCTTGCTGCTTTGTCCATCTGTCCTCCCTGTCCCATAGCTGCTGGAGGCTGGGGGAAATCCAGCTGTGAGGGCTTTGGCAGCCCAGGAGCACTGCCAGGCACAGCCCACGGTCCCACAGCCTCCTCCTTCCCACATCCACACCGGCTGCTGCCTCTGGATATTGGTTTATCCTGCTCTCCTGAGCTGTGAAGTTTTAGGGTAATCTGTGTAAAAAGAACCCCTGGGAAAACTCTGCCCCATTAACAAGACAGAGGAGACAACAAAATACCCCCAGGGCAAATTTATTTCCCGGTGAATTTTGTGGGGACTGAAAAGCAGTAACATTTGTGGTCATTTCTGGTGTCTCAGGCCCAGATATCTGCCGTGGCTGATGGCAGGGGTTTGTGCGTGAAAGCAGCTAACCAGTGACAAATCTGAAAATGGTTTAAAAAAGAAATCAGAGAGTCTGGCTGTTGTGGGGAAACAAGGAGGTGGAGGGTGTGAGTGTGTACACACAGAGAGGATAATGACACTCACAGGATCCACGCATCCCGAGCCACGGGATAAACACCAGGTGCCTGCCTGCTCCAAGTGTTTTGGTGGAATTCAGCATTCCTTGGGCAGCGTGCAGGCCCAGAGCCACGAGGCCAACACGGTGTTTATCAGCCAGGCCATATCTGCAAACTGGGGGTTACTATGGCAACTGCTTTTTTTTTAATATTTTTTTTTTTTTTAAGCCAGACTAATGGAAGTTGTGAGCAAGAGGGAGGACTAAGCCGATAGATTTACTTTGAAACAAAACCTCCCCGTGCAACTCAACCCGCTGAGAACTCCACACCAAAACGCAGGGATAATGTGGAAGTGCACTGAAGCAGGATTTTCTGGCATGGTGCTCCAGTGGAGAAGGGGCATTGATGTGGAAAAAGTCAAGGAATCCTGAGCAGGCTGTACCCGACACGTTGGAGGGACTGAGGGGCTCTGGGGACGCTGTGAGTGATGCCCAAATTGCTCCACAGCAGCTCCCAGCCCCCCTGCACCCCTGGGAGCACCGGGCCCGATTCCCAGAGCCAGGCTTTGGCACAACAGCATCCCAGAGTGGCCTGCGTGGGAGGGAGCCTTAAATATCATCCCATTCCACGCCCGCCAAGGGCAGGGACACCTTCTGCTGCCCCAGGCTGCTCCAAGCCCCAGTGTCCAGCCTGGCCTTGGGCACTGCCAGGGATCCAGGGGCAGCCACAGCTTCTCTGGGCACCCTGGGCCAGGGCCTCCCGACCCTCACAGGGAGGAATTTCTTCCCAATATCTGATCTAAATCTCTCTTCTTTTAGTTAAACCCCTTCCCCTTGTCCTACCACTGTCTGCCTATATTTGTAACAGATTCTGGATTTAGGAGCAAATCCTGGAGCTGCTGGGATAATGGGATCCTGGGAGTTGGGACGGATGGATGCAGGAGTCACAGGAACACTGAGAGGGAGCAGTGGGATGGAGTTAGGGAGGATGGAGGCTCTGTGTGTGTAGGAGGCCCAACCTGATACATTTGGCTGCTTTCCCAGTTCCTGGATCTGTACAGCAGGATTGGGAATGGCAAAGAAATGCTGTTGTCAGGAAAATGAATCCACAACCACCAGAGGCTGATGTCCAAAAAGGAGACAGAGGAGTCCTGGAACTTCAGTCATGAATAAAGGGAGAGGTCATGGCCATTTCCCATGGGCTCTCTCCAATTGCTGGAGGACGCAGCCTCTTTTTATCCCAATTTCCCGGCCGCAGTTCCCTCTCTCTTTCCCCATTGGCTGAGGCACTCGAGAGGTGCAGACTTCCCGGAACGCCCAGTGCAGAGCCCCTGCTCATGTACATCCCCGCCCCTTTCTTCTTTTCCTTGTGTCTGTGTTCTTGCAGTTTATTAACACAGTCTGGGGCAAGTCAGTCAGGGGAATTCCTATGGAAATCTTTCCCATTGTTTCTTCTGTCTCTCAGTGTGGGCCTTATCCCACCAGCAGACTCACAGTTTGTTTGTAAAGACACTCCCTGCTCATTCCTTTCACTCTTCTCAAAGCACACGGAAGCAGAAATGGGAATAGTTCTGGACCATCCTGTCCTACTTCCCGAGCTCCAGTTTCCCAGGAGCTGAAGTCAGACCAATGATGGAACTGAGGGCTCCATCCCCTCTCTCTCACACCTCTGCCATGGCCATTCCCCTCTCCTGGCTCTGGAGCTCTCACATTCCTCCTGGAGCTGGTTTAGCTCATTCACCGGCAAAAACAGCTCAGGAGGAGGAGGTGAGATGCTGAAATGGAGGAGTGCAGTCAGCAGCAGGGCTGAGGGATGGCCCTGCTCAGGGAGGGCTGCTTGCTACCACAGAGCCGAGTCTCTCACACAAATAGAGGTTTTAGGGTTTCCTGGGAGAAAGCCCACAGGGGAAGCCATGTTTAGCTGCTCTGGGGATCTGCTGTCCAGCTGGGATTGACTCTCAGCATCTTCGAGGCACTGGGAGATGTGGGCTGAGGCTCAGGCCAGCAGGTTTGGGATTTTCCAGGGCTCAGAGTTGACACCATGGTGGTGATTTACAGTCAAACCCCCTCTGCCCGCAGTTAAGGCACTTTAGTGAAAGCTGCTCAGTTTCCTCAGGGACAAACCCAACCAAGCCCATGTTCTAACCAGCTGTTCTGTCCTGTGCCATTCTTCTGTGGATGGGGAAAATCATTTCTGTAGCAGGTTTGACTCTCCCTGTTTGCCTCTCCATGTCGTGCCAGATCAATTATTGTTTGTTACCTTCATTAGATCTTCAGAAGAAAGGCAGAAACACAATCTTTTCCTTCCATTAATCAGAGCAGTTTACAGAAAACATCAATTTAAAATGTTAAGGCCAATTTGCAACTGGTATTGACAACAATTAAATTGGCCTCCAGAAAGCTGCTTTTGACACTGTGAAGAATGAAATCTTTATAAGCACAATCTGTGTGCTGAGCCTCTCCTGGCTCCTGATTGCTGATCCTATCACACTCCATGCAAGTGTAAACAGAGGTGAGGAGCTGCAAGCAATGCCCCATTAAGAGCGTGCCAGAATCAGTAAACTTCCCTTCCCCTCCTGTTGGACCCCTGCCCAGATACTGCAACTCAATCTATGCTCTGCTCCCATCACTATCAGCCTCCTTTAACTCCCAGTTGGGTTTTTTTACTTTCAAACCACACAGAAATGTACTGGAACAAAGGTTCCCTGCTTTATTCTTGGCACTGCTGCCTGGAGCAGTGAACTCCAGAGCTGCCCGCTGGCCACAGCCCCCGGGAGAGCAGTGGCCATGGGCTCTGCAGAGCTCCAAGGGATCCTTGCAGCCTTCCCATGGAAAAGCAGCTCAGCTTCCACAGCTTCCAGGTGGTGCTGGGAATGTGACCTGGGTAAATTCCAGCGAGCCAGTCCTGGGGTGTGTGACCAGTGCCTCACCTGACACCGGCTGGGAGCTCCCACAGATCTTGCAAGGCTCTGCCCAGGGGAAGTGGGGACCTTTGCCAGCAGAAGACACCACTGAAGGCCCTGAAAAGCTGCAATTGTCGAGTGTTCTGGTTGAGCACCTCCCCAAGGGCTCAGCCAGTGCCTCTGCCTGGCTGCTCTCAGGCTCTGCTCAGCCGAAGAGCTCAGGCTGAGTCTCTGCCTTGCCCTTCCTTTCAGCAGTTTCTCTACCTGAGGCAGCCTCTCCACAGCCCCCATCTCCAGGCCATTCCCTCCTTCTGGGATGTGCCAAGGGTGTTTTCTGGCGGCTTTCAGAAGCGTTTTTTCTAGGCTGACACACAGCAGGAAGGTTTGGCTCATGCTGAAGGCCTGAGGACGATTTGATTGTTGTCTGCAAACAGCTTTTATCCTTGGTGCAGGCTCTGCTCCTCCTGGCCCTTCAGCCACGGGTGTGCTTTGGGAATTCAGTGGCTCTTGCCTCACTTCCCCTTCTCTGAAGCTTTATTACCCTCAGACCATCTGACTTGTTATGGGCACCTGAAAGGCTCCCCTGGGGTTATTTATATGAGCAGCCCTAAGAAGGAACGATGCCCTCCTCCAGAAAAGGACACATCCAACTGCTCTTGCTGTTTGATTTAAAATATTTGAGGAGGAAGGGAAAGGGAGTACATCTGTCACAATCTCACTTACAATCAGTGAAGTTAATGGAAAGATTCCTCCTGACTCTCCTGGGCTTTGGACAAGGCACTGTGCTGCAACATTAGCAAATAATGAAGTTCACATCTCATCAAATCCTCCTCAGGAAAATAATTCTAAAATATGTGGCTGGCCTTTTGCAGCTCCCTCCCCATATCTGTCCGTGGTTTGTCAGCTGTGCCAACGCCTCTGTCTGTGGTGTTGGATCACTTCTGTGGATAAGAGTTGCTCTCTAAAAGAGCCCCCCACAGATGTTCCACCACTGCCAGTCCAGAGCTCTGCCCCAGGGCTCAGAGTGGCCCCTCTCAAAAGCACTGATTTAAATATTAAATCTGTGTGGCTTTCTACCCGAAGTCTGCCAACTGCAGGAATGCACAGAACCAGAGAATGTCCTGAGCTGGAAGGGCCCCACAGGGATTGTCCAGTGCAGCTCCTGGCCCTGCACAGACACCCCAACAATCCCAGCCTGGGCACTCCTGGCAGCGCTGTCCAAACGCTCCTGGAGCTCTGGCAGCCTCGGGGCCGTGCCCTTTCCCTGGGGAGCCTGGGCAGTGCCCAGCACCCTCTGGGGGAAGGACCTTTCCCAGAATGTTCAGCTGGGACCTCGCGGGGTGAGGACCATGCTGAGCACCCTCAGGCTCAGGGGCAATGGCTGGAGAGCATGGAATGCGAATTCCTGAGGCAGGGCAGGGGTTGGGCAGCAGTGCCAGTGACCAGCGTGGAGGAATGAGAACTGAAAACACCATCAGGACCTGCTTCCTTTCAAGCTGTGCAGTTCAGTAGCCAGAGGAACAAAGGTTCTGGTTCCTTCTCTTCAGGAGAACCCAAAGATCTTGAGACATTTGGTCCTCCCATGTTTGAGCCTGAGGGTGCTGAGCGTGGTCCTCACCCCACGAGGTCCCAGCTGAGCATTCTGGGGATCCTGCACAAATATTGATTTTTTTTTTTT
>VZRN01001715.1:450953-470393 GCA_013397935.1 Dasyornis broadbenti
TTTTTTTGCGGTGCATCCATTCAAAATTAGAGAAACAGAGACAGGCAGAGGAGGTGCCACAGTGGCACATGAGGAAGCAGCAGTGAAATAAATGCACCAAGAATAGAGAGGATGGAGAAGAAATTTGATGAGATCCACACCATTAGATATGTGCCAGGGCTGGAAAGTCAGGACGTGCAGTCAGGAGGGGTGAAAGAAATGGTTTTGCCAGGGTTTTTTGGCTAAAAGCAAGCAGAACTTGTGTGTTCTGGTGTGGGATCTGCAACTGGGCGCTGCAGGAGCCCCAGGAAGCCCCAGCGTTCATGAGTTCAAAGTGAATCATGGAATTAACATTGGAAAAGCTCTCCAAGATCCTCAATCCAGCCTCCCCTGAGGAGCTGCTTTCCTGCCTGTGGTGCTCAGTGAGACTCTGGCAGTTTGGGGAGTGCTGAGCTCTCCCCACAGGCACAAGTTCTGCTCCTTGAGCTGCTGCTCTCACAGCTCTCGTGTGTCCAGGCTCACTCTCAGGAGCTGGCAGGTGCCCACTGTCCGGTCACTCCATGGGGATTCACTGCTGGCACGGACACGGCCCCGGCCTCGTGTTCAGTGGCATGTGGCACCTGTGAACATCACTTGGACATAATTGTCAGGGTGATACTTGCTGGAGCTGATGAAATATTTACCTTGGAGCAGCTGTCAGGCCATTAATGTTTCACTGGCTGCTGCCAGCCCGCTCCTGATTTACGCTCCTGAATTGTTTATGAGGCTTAATTGCACTGCCCTTCTTCAATCAGGGCTTTGCTGGGGCACTTGCAATTAGCAACAGCTCCTCTGCCCTGCTCCCGAGGACACCCAGGGCCACACTGATCCTCCAGCAGCCCTCCCATGCCACCCCGCCAGAGCTCCTGGGCTCTCCAGGGCCACCCTGCTGTGTGCCAGGAGCTCAGGGCACGGTGGCACTGCTGGGGTGCGGGGCCAAGCTCACACCGTGGGGACGCTGCAAACTGAGTTTGGGTTGGGTGAAGCTGGGTTCAGAGGGTGATGCCTTTCATCCTGGCACAGATATCTTGGTGCCTCGCTGAGGGATGCTGGCTCGGCTCGGGGTGGGCAGAGACACAGGACAGAGTCCAGGTGTTGCGTTTGGAGGATAGAATCCTCCCCAGGACAAGGCTAAACCTGGAATGGCCATCAGGTCCCAAGGCAGTGTTCCTGTGCTTTCCAGCAATAAAGAACAGGGTCAGCCTCAGTTGGGGCTGGAACCTGTTTTCCTGCTCTCCAAGCAGGAAGCATGTGCCGTGGAATGTCTGCCTTCCACAGGTCTGGGGAGGTTTTTTTACTTTCACTCTTGGTTTTCTGTTGGTAATTTTTTGCCAATTCCTTTATCATAGCTGAAGAAACAGATTTAAAAACAACCACACAAACAATAAAATTCCTTTCTACTACCAGAGTTGCAGAGGCTCAAATCTGGAACTGCCTGGAGTTTTTTGGACAAAGCTGACCTCTCTCTCCCAAGTGTGCTTCAGGAATCTCCTCTGTTGAGATTCATCCAGAGAATCATCTCAAGATGAAAGGAGGCTTTGCAATAGAAAAAATGTTGTATTTTTCTTGTGTGATCTGATGTCTTGATCTAAAGGAGGGAAATCTTTTAGGCAGAGATTGCTCAAAAATGATGCCAAAGTGTGTGTCTTCAGACTGTGAGGGTGCTCAGGGAAGACAAAGCCCCAACTTTTTAATCTTTGCACAGAAATCCCTGTAGAGGGGGAGGACAGGAGATTTCTGTGCAGGGCAGGGGCTGTTTCTGACGAGCTCCCTGAAACTGAACAACCTGTGAAGTTTTGTATAAAACCTTATCAATGAAATGGTAAAAAACAACCTGGACTGGACAATATTCAGTGAGGAGGTTTGGAAGGGGAGCTGCTGAGTTACCCTGAGCTCAGTCCCTTCATTCTGTCAGCCTTTGTGAGTGAAGGTGGCAACGCTCACCTTGAGGAAGGCTCCAGAGGTGGTGCTGGGGCTGTGAAAGACGAGCCGTGGAGCAGAGGCACCGCGAGGGATTGCAATGAAATGAAGTGGGGGAGGCAGGATTTGGGAAAGGAGGGCTCACTGAGAGCCTGGCTGCCGTGGGGATGGAGTGAGGCTGGCGAGGCAGTGCAGACATTTTCCTTTGGGAATTGCCAGCGAGGTCTTTCATCAGCAGGGGCTGAGAGGAAAGGTCTGCTCAAGATCTGATACCAAGTTAAATGGCAGGAGGCAATGGATGAGAACCAACAGTCGGGTTTGGCAGGGCAGGGGTGATCAGAGCCCTGCAGGATCTGTTTCGGGCCGTGGCTGCTCCACGTATTCCGGAATGATCCAGCAAAGACGCCCAGGGAGGTGCCAAAGGTTGTGTGTGATGTGCAGTTATCCCAAACTCCCAAACCTGAGCCTGAGAGCAGGGACTGAGCTGTGTGAGGATCACAGTGCAGTGAGAAGCTCTCCAAGGTCAGCCAGAGGGAGGCCAGCGAGCTGTCCCTTGGACAACTCAGCTCCCAGCTGGGCTTGTGGGGCTCAGCAGCACCTGCTTCCTCCTGGTATTTAGTTGTTTGAAACGCGACATCTCAGAGTAAATCTCTGTGCTTACAAGGTTTCACAGTATGCAAGGCTCTGGTGGATCTCACCCTTCCAAGAATCCAGGGCAGCTTCTATCAACCAGGTTTCCTCTAAACCCGGGGGTGCTGAGGCTGATGGGCAGATCCATCCAGAAACTGAGGACATCCCTGGAAAAGCAAGGTGCTCCTGGAAGGATGAGCGACTCGGAGCACTCAGAACCAGGGCAGAGAACTCCTGGGAGATGTTTGCAGCCTCCCCAGAGCACGGAGCACCCAAAAGGGCAGCCTGGGCTGAATCTCTGTGCTGCAAACAGGCCCTGGAGCCCAGCCCCGGGCCCTGCAGGGCACCAGCTCAGGGAAGCAGCTCCTGCTCCTAAGGCACGCTGCTCTCCTTGACCTATTTGCTTGTTACCTCCACAAATGTGCTTTTGATTAAGGAATTTTCCTAAGTAATTACTCTGGTGTTAGCAATTCAGCCAAACAGAAAAGAGTCCAAAAAGCAAGGTGGCCTGGTGGCTGCCCTGAAGGATCTTTGCTGCCTGCCAGGGAGGGGAGCAAAATGAGCCCTGAAGGGCAGCTGGACACAGCCCTGTCCAGTGAGGGCCAGAGCCACGGGCAGATGGACACAGCCGTGTCCAGTGAGGGCCAGAGCCACGGGCAGAGGGACACAGCCCTGTCCAGTGAGGGCCAGAGCCACGGGCAGATGGACACAGCCGTGTCCTGCCCACGGGGGCACAGGATCCTGTCCCAGTTCTGTGTGAGGTTTGTGCTGTTCATCACGGTTTGGGAGAGCTTCTCACAGAGCTGCAGACTCAGGGGTTAAACCTCTCTCACTTCCAGTGGTTGTTCACATTAAAGGCCTGCTCAGCTCTTGTTTGGAGCAGAGGGACAGGAAGATATTCCAGCCCTCAGTCCCAGGGAACAGGCTGAGTGCGAGGAGGGGCAGTGGCATGTCCCAGCCTGGCTGACAAGGGCCAGGTTCAGGCTGTCACATCCCTGCCAGGACTCCCTGTCCAGTGCCACAGCAGAGCTGCTGCACAGAGCCTGGCCCAGGGATCCCCACTGACCTGGGCATCCTTCCTGGCACTGCAGGGATGGTACTGAGCCACCACCACGCCCTGGGAAGAGTTTACTACCAAGAAACTCTGCCAGAGTTTTTCCTGACAGGACACAACCAAAATCGTGTGTAGAGCTGGCCCAGGACTAGAAAAAGACAGGTTCAGAGTGAGTCAGAGCAGGTTTAGATTGGATGTTAGGGAGAAATTCTTCTTTGTGAGGGTGAGGAGGGCCTGGCCCAGGGTGCCCAGAGAAGCTGTGGCTGCCCCTGGATCCCTGGCAGTGTCCAAGGCCAGGCTGGACACTGGGGCTTGGAGCAACCTGGGACAGTGGAAGGTGTCCCTGGCTATGGCAGGGGTGGGATGGGCTTTAAGGTCCCTTCCAATGCAACCCATTCCATGATTCAATGATTCTGTTATTCTGTGATTCCATAATCTATGACTCTATGATGCTATGATTCTAAGATTCCAGGATTCCATGTTTCTATGATTTTATGACTCCATGATTCTATGATTCCTTGTTTCTATGGTTTTATGATTCCATGATGATATGCTTTCATGTTTCTATGGTTTTATGACTCTATGACTCTATGATTCCATGTTCCTATGGTTTTATGATTCCATGATTCTGTGATTCTGCAATTCCATGATTCCATGATTCTATGATTCTACAATTCCATGATCCTATGACTCTATGATTCCATGTTCCTACGGTTTTATGATTCCATGATTCTACGATTCCACAATTCCGTAATTCTGTGACTCAGACCAAGAAAACAATCCCCCAGTAAAAGTGCCTGCAGAAGGGGCTAAGGCTGAGCTCACTTTCCCTCAAGAAAGGCACAAAAATATTGGTGTCACCCTTAAGATGGAAGCAACCGGCTGAGCTCCTCCCTCTGAGAGCAAGTCCCTCGTAAACAAAGGCAGCACTCCCTTTCTGCAGGCATCTGCCTCAGCCCTCAGCAGCTCTGGGGGAGCGCTGCCAAACACAGAAGGACTCCTTCCAAGGCTTCGGCTGGGAAAATATAAATATCCCTCTTGTTAATTTTGGGTGCCATCATCCGTCAGTGGCTGTCTTGTGCGATTTAGCTCCTTGCCACCTCCTGACAGCATGGGCAGGAGAGCATTCCCACGGGAATGGCAGACAGGCGGGGCCTGGGGTATTTTTTTTCCAGGTGCCCATTCAGGTGAAGGAAAGGGTGGTGGGAGCATCTAGGGGGCAGGAGTTCCCTGGAGCAGCCCCTGTGTGGGATCTCAGGTGCAAACAGGGACAGTCGGTGCAGGAGGAGCTGCAGGGCATGGCCAGCTCCAGCCAGCATGGCCTGGCTGCGGGGACAGGCACCCAGGAAAGGGCCATGGAATCCCAGAATGGATTGGCTTGGGAGGGACCTTAAAGATTGTCCAGCCCCACCCCTGCCATGGCAGGGACACCTCCCACTGTCCCAGGCTGCTCCAAGCCCCAATGTCCAACCTGGCCTTGGACACTGCCAGGGATCCAGGGGCAGCCACAGCTTCTCTGGGCACCCTGTGCCAGGGCCTCCCCACCCTCACAGGGAACAATTCCTTCCCAATAGCCCATCTAAATCTACTCTCCCTCACCTTAAGGCCATTCTTCCTTGCCCTTTTCACACCATATCCTTATGAAAAGCCCCTTTCCATCCTTCCTGAGCCCCCTCTGGGCACGGAAATGGGCTCTGAGTTCTCCCTGGAGTCTTCTCCAAGCTGAACAAGGCCAGCTCTCCCAGCCCATCTCTGTTGCGGAGGTGCTCCAGCCCTTGGAGCATCTCCCGGCCTTCCCTGGCCTCATTCCAACAGCTCCATGAGCTTCTTGTGTTGTGCCCCAGAGCTGGACCCAGCACAGGAGGTGGGGCCTCATAGGAACAGAGGGGCAGAATCTCCTCCTTTGAGGTCAGGCCCAGTAAATCCTGCAGGAGATTCCCTTAACACGGCTCAGGGTGGTTACAACCGTGACCCCACTCTCCTGGAGGCTGCTGTCCCTTATCTGGCAGGGTAAGGATCTGCACCTCAGCCCCTCACAGCCAGGACACCCCCAGGCCCTGCCTCCTTCACACCCCCTCAATGCCAGACTCCTGCAGAGCCTGCAGACATTGAGTTACTGATGTTCTGTTATTTCAGTAGAAGACCCTGAGCTGTTGGTTCTCTCCAGCCTCCTCATCCAGCTCCAGCATTTATTAAAACACCTCAGGAAGCCTTCCCACTCCTTGCTCCTCTTCTCAGCAGCGTTTTAACTTTTCCCTCCTTTTTATTCACTAACATTTTAATTAGAGGGTCACTAAAAGACAATCTTTTAGGCTTGGCTGTAGACCTTTGTTTGCTTTGTTTCAGCCATTCCCAGCCCAGCCTGGGCTCTGCTGCCACCTCTGAATTAACATCAAGCCTGAAATGAGTACGAGATGTCGGTGCCACATCCATCCTGTCCAGCTGGAGACCTCCAGTGTGTTCCCAGCTCTCCTCTGGGATGAGAACACACTGCATGTTCCCATTAGCAATTACAAGCCAGGGCAGGCCTGGCAGGGCTTTGGGGAAACCCTCTCCCACATGGTGGAGTGGAGAATTCCTTAGGGATCTCTGCTCTGGGATCCTGGCAGTGCTGACAAGCAGCTCTGCAGTCTGCAGGGATCATCCATTGCCCTCACAGTGAAGGATGGAGCCGTTTTCACTGGTCAGCTGCAGAGCACTCCAGCTCCAGGAATTCAGAGAGGCATGAAAATATAATCACTGAAGGAATCTCTGATAATCATGCAGGACCTGCACGCTCGTTGCTCCAGAGCCATTTTTAAGCAGTCCTGACTTTCCTTCCAGAACAAACCTCCGTGGCTTTTAAGGGATGTTGGAGAGGGCCAACATCCACAATTTCTGGGGAAAGTGAGTGAGGAGGAGGTGTGAAGCATTCCCCAGAGCCAAGGAGCCATCCTGGGGACAAACCAGAGCCAGGAGACAGTTCCTGTGGGCCCTGGTGTGGGTGTCTGCTCCAGCAGACACTGCAGGAGCAGCAGGCCGGGATCTGTGCTTGGATCCAGGTTATTGCAGAGGGCTGAGGATGTGAAAACACGGCTCAGGTCAGCTCCCTCCAAACAGGGCTTTGTGTTCTGCTCCCTGTGACCCTTCTGCCAGCCTTGGGAGGGGAAGAAGTGAGGGCTAGCATGGAAAGGCTGAATTCAGAGTTTAGATGATGGCAGCAGGAGGCTCTTGATGCTCGGGGAGCTCCACCAGCACCCAAGGGGTTCGTTGGGAATGTGCCCCATCAGCTGCTGGGTTGGGAACAAGGGCAGGGACAGGGGCAGGGACAAGGGCAGGGACAAGGGCAGGGACAAGGGCAAGGACAAGGGCAGGGACAAGGGCAGGGACAAGGGCAAGGACAAGGGCAGGGACAAGTGCTGCTCAGGACACAGAGGGTGGGAAGAGGCACAAAGACAACCAGGAGGATTCCCAGAAGGTCCCCTAAGGTCACGCACTGCAGTGTCACAGGAGAGTGGATGGGAAAGATCCCAAAAGACTCTGAGTCTCTGAGCCTGGTGTCCCCTCTCGAAATGATTTAAGAAAGGATCTGGGCACTGCAGCACTTTATAAACTTCAACAGGCACCACCTCCATCTTTAGGCACATGAAGTTCCCACAAGAGTCTTTCCCTGTCTTTCCTGACGTCAGCAGGATTTGCCCCTTAAGTCCTGGTTTTTCTTTCCTAATTGCATCTCCCTTTGAGATGGGAGGTTTTGAAGTTGTTCTTCCCAAATCCTCTGCTTCCAGAGGAAAGCAGAAACCATAAATGACTCCGTTTGAGGGTGTGAAAGAGAACAACTTGCATCCTTGGACTGTGAATTCCATACACCCATTTATTTACTGACAATTATAAACAGAGCACTTCATAAATATTTATAAGGAGGCTCCCAAGGCCCAGCTGAGAAAATCAGTATTATCACCATTTCCCAGACTGAAGCACAGGCAGAGGCACGATTTGTCCAACAAAACCAAGCAGGCTGACACCACAGAATCTCAGGATGGCAGGGATTGGAAAAGTCCTCTGGAGATCATCTGCTCCAGCAGGGTCCCCTGGAGCACAGGATCCCATCCAGGGGGGTTTGAACATCCCCAGGGAAGGAGCCCCCACAGCCTCTCTGGGCAGCCTGGCCCGGGGCTCTGTCCCCCTCACAGGAGAAGTTTCTCCTCCAGCTCAGGCAGAAGCTCCTGGGGTCCCTTTGTGCCCGGGCTCCCTGTCCTGTCTCTGGGCACCCCTGGGCTCAGTCCGGCCCCGGCCGCTCGGGCCCCGCCCCTGAGGTGTTCGTGCTCATGGAAAAGGGGAAAAGGTCCCCTCTGGGTGGTCTCTCCTCCAGGGGGAGCAGCCCCAGCTCCCTCAGCCTTTCCTCAGTCCCCTCATCATCTCTGTGGCCCTCACTGGAGCCTCTCCAGTGGTTCCCAGTCATTGCTGAGCTGGGGAGCCCAGGCTGGACACAGCCCCAGGAGCAGAGCAGAGGGGCAGGGTCACTCCCTGACCAGGGAATGCTCTTCCTCCTGGCCCCAGGATCCCCCTGGCCCCCAGGGCACTCTGCTGGCTCAGGTTCCAAGATGCTCCAGGCTGGATGGCAGAACTGCTTTCGTACGACTCTTTCAGGAGCTAAGCCATGTCCTGGGAGAATCCCAGCTCCTTGCCATCCAGGTATTCCCATTTAATCCCCCAGAACCCTGTCTGCAGCTCAGGAGAACAAAGGGATGGGATGTCCCCACGTTGGGACCTGCCCCTGGCTCACCTCTGGCGCTCTGGGCAGGCACCACTGGAGGATGCAGGCTCAGGGAGCATCCTTGAGCCCAAAGAGCCCAGGCACAGGCAGGGATTTGGGCAATGAAGGAATCTTCCCTCCCATGCTGTGCCAGGAGAGCTTCCCACCCCAGCACACCTGGAGTTTCTTAGGGCAAATCCATTTACCAGAGGTTCCCACAGCACTTGGCACCGCTCAGGCCATGGCATCCATTTGGGAATGACAAACTGCTCCTGCTTTCCTTGAGGCTGGATCTGCAGCTCCCTTGAGCCCCTTCGGAGCTGGCTGAGGTCACCCAGCCCATCAGGTGACATCAGACCTTGGCAAGGTGGTTCAGGTTGCCCTTTCTTAATGCCTGGGAAGAAGGGTGAGCATCACATCCGAAATCCAATGGAAACTCTGACTCTTCCTTCACGGTGACATTTTGGGATCCTTTGGAAGTTGTCAGGTGTCTTCCTGAGCTTCAAGGGAGAGCTGTGCTGGATTTGGAGCGGTTTGAGTGATAGCACAGAAGATCTTGAGGCAGATGAGTGACTCAGTGTTCCCATTATCCCAGGTGTGAGGCACCTGTGGAGTTGAGCATTCCAGCCCCATCCAGGACTGGAAGAAATAACTGCTGCAAACAGAGCTGGTGCTGCCTTTGAAACAGAGGAATGCAGTGCCAGCGTGGAGTGCTACAAGAAACTGGCAGCTTCTTGGAAAAAATCTGTTCTTTCCTAAAAACAGAAGGGAAAATTGTCACAGTGTCTGAGATGGAAAGGTTTTGGTGCAAACACCTCTCCCAAATTCCGAGTGGTGCAGGATTTAAAAAATCCCAGTTCCACATGGACATCGAATGGCCTCGTCCTGGAAACATCCCTGCTCTTCTGCTCTTACCACCATGACAGCAGAAATCTTGGACAGCTTCCGACCAACCCAAACCATTTCCACTTCCACACACCCTGAGGATGTGAATGGGAAAGTTTCTGGGGTGTGACGTTTCCCATCATTTCCCATTTCCCATTCCCACCTTTGCCCAGAGCTGTTAATGATGCACCTTTCCCACCTGAGAGCTGTGAGATGTCCTTTCTCCTTGCCCTGTTCCCTTCAGGAATGCCCGGGGCAGTCTGAAATCTGCTATGAGAGGATGGAGGTGCTCCTGGGAAGGAGTTTTGGTTAAATCAATACAATCATATCTAATATCCCATCTATCCCAGTGGGAAGCCATGCCCTGTGCCCTGTCCCTCCATCCCTTGTAAAGAGTCTCTCTCCACCTTTCTTGAGGTTCCTTCAAGTCCTGGAAGGTCACAATGAGCTCACCCCAAAGCTTCTCCTCTCCAGGCTGGACAATCCCAGCTCTCCCAGCCTTCCCTCCCAGCAGAGCTGCTCCATCCCTTGGATCATCCTGGAGCCTCCTCTGGACTCTCTCCAGCAGCTCCAGCTCCTTCCTGTGCTGGGCCCCAGGGCTGGGGCAGCTCTGCAGGTGGGGTCTCATGATCAGAGTGGTGCAATCACTTCCCTTGATCTGCTGCTTCCGTCTCCTTCACTTTCTTGCCTTCATCTCTTTGTTCCCTTCCTCTTTGTCCCTTCTCCTTTCTCCTGTCCCTCCCATGTCTCCTCACACCCTCCATTCTCTTCCCTACTCGTCCCTGGCTCTGTGTTGGCAATGGGAGGAGGGAACCATCCAAACCTGCTCTGTGCTCTGCCAAGATCCAGCCTGAAAAGTCAGTGAATCTCCTGGAAATATTTTATGGTCTCTGCCTGGAACTGAGGAATGGAGGACAGAGGGATTAGGAGAGAACAGAACAGAGACACCAAGTGCCAGTGCAGGCCAGGGCAGGGCCACCCCATTGGACTGGGACCCTGGGGACAGTGACATTGGAGTGACATTGGGCTCCAGAATGAGGAACGGCACTAATGCCATCATGGAATCATGGAATGATTCGGGTTGGAAGAGACCTGAAACATGGGCAGGGACACCTTCCACTGTCCCAGGGTGCCCCAACCTGCCCTTGGACACTGCCAGGGATCCAGGGACAGCCCCAGCAGCACACCCAGCTCACCTCTGGCTGCATCCGGCTGCATCCGTCCAGGTGCATCCAGCTGTCCCTGCTGGCTCCCATTGCTCCATTGCCTGCCCGGAGTGACAGGAAGCAGAGCACCCAAAGTGAGCAGCTGGGAAGGGGACATTTTCCCATTAGGATCTGGAAGCACCCTTTAGAAGGGCAGCTGCTCCTGGAAGGGCTGGGGCTCCCCAGGGCCTCGTTCCCTCCCTCCTGCATTCCAGGGACAGGGAAATCCCTGCAGTGGCTGCGGCAGGGCAGGGACCTGCCCACAGCTGCCAGCTCTTCCTTTGCTTCTGAGACAATTGTGGTGACGATGATGGTGATGATGATGGTGATGATGTCATGTCTCCAGCTCTAATTAGTTCATGTTTTGGCTTGCACCAGCTGCATGTCCCAGTGCAGGGGGTGACACCCAAAGCTCTGTGATGGGTGTGACCTCTGCCCCTGGGCTCTCAACATTTACAGCTGAGCAGCACTTGCACATTGAGGCCTGGAATGCCCAATTCCACAGGCCTGGGATACCCAATTCCACAGGCCTGGAATACCAAATTCCATAGGCCTGGAATACCTAATTCCACGGGCCTGGAATACCCAATTCCACGTCTTTCCCCTCCTTCGAGTATTTCCTCTCCTTCAGGTAACACACAGAGGTCAAGAGGCACAAATTCAAGCAGTTCAGCAACACAAAAGCTCCCACCAGGAAGTGAGGGGGACAGAGGAGCTCCTGCAGTTTGCGGTGCCATTAGTTATTGCCTTGGATTTAGAGCCTTTGGAAGTCATCTCCCACCCCACAGTGCCATGGATATGGGCAGGAGCATTTTCCAGGAGCACAGCTCACAGTGTGATTTGCCACCATGGGTACAGCAGCTCAGGCACAGCCTAAGTTCCCCTGGAATGTGAATTCCCAGCCTGAGGAATGGGCTGGGCTCATTGGTGAACCTCCCCTGAGCCTCCCACAGGGTCAGCAAGCCCTTGTGAAGAGCCTGTGGCAGAGCTGCAGATCCACTGGGGTTCCCCTGGGTGGATTCTCAATCCCACCAGGACCACGGGCACCTCCAGTCTGCTCAGATCTGGGCTGTGGTCCCAGGGGTGACTCTGGCAGTGACCAGCTGCCCCTTCCCAGGGAGATGTCACAGTGAGAGTGACCCCTCTGAGAAAAACAGGCAGTTTTGGTGTATTTGTGTTTCCTGAGGTTCCTTTTCAACGCCCTGATGCATTTAATGTCGAGTTCCTCCAAATGAAAGGGACACGGTTCCTGCCCAAAACAAGTTGGGACTTCAACAAGCTCTCACCTAAAAATAGGATAAAAATAATAGAAGTCCAGACTGAAGTGTTTGATTGGACTGTGGGATTCTTTTATTTTCTTTCTTATCATCAGGCAATGAATCCATAGGATTTTAGAATATCCCGAGCTGGAAGGGACCCACAAGGATCATCCTGGCCCTTCACAGACACCCCAACAACCCCACCCTGTGCCCGAGAGCTTTGGCCACTTCATTTTTGTGCCATTTCAGCCCCAGTTTCCAGCCAGCTTTGCTTTGGGAATTCCTTTCCCAAAGACGGAATTAAAGAGCAGGGTCTCAATGTCTGTTTCTTTTTCCTTGTGGGTCAGGCCCAGAGAGGCAAATGTGACACACAGCAGCTGAAAGTCACTTAAACCCAGCACAGATGGAGACACCTGGGTCTCCAAAAGCTGGGGTTTGATTTTGCTCTCGCTGCCAGCTCCCTGAGCACAGGGAGATGTTGGTGTGGGGTGACAGGGTGGGAGCAGTTCCACAGCAGTAATTTGGGGTTGGGCTGTGTGAGCTCAGCAGAGCCACAGGACTGCACTGGGTAGAAACTGAAGCCATGAGGATGAGTGGCATTGGCACAATCACCCCAGAATCTCTGTTTTCCTCCTAAAACTTGCTGTAACATTAGGAAAAAAATCCCCCAAACCAAACTGGAGTCTGAGTTGCTTCCTCCTTCCAAACAGTTCATTCATTTCTCTCCATACTCGATTTCATTCAACTTTTTACAAGATATCCAGCAGGGGAGGCCAGGCACAGCACTTGGGGGGTTCCTCAGTGACCAGAGTTCACTGTTGGTCATTAGTGTCACTGACAGAGCTGGGGCAGGATTGTCACGATCAGGAGACCACCAGCCCTAAATCCAGCAAAACAAACAAACAAACAAACAAACAAGCAAACAAACAAACAATCAGCAAACATAACCCAGGAAGCAGCAAAACAAATGTCTAGCTCAGACTAGACAGCTTAATGTGCCATTAGCAATCATTATCAAAGCTGGCTGTTTTAATTAGAGTGGGATCTCTTTCAGTTTGAATCCACTCAGTGTTTTATCTTCGCAGGCTTCCCAATTTGCCACATTGTCCCCATTTCACATCCCCCTCCCTGGATAGCAAGTTCATTACATTAATGTAATCGTGTGCACAAATCCAAAATCTAAATTTCAAATACTGCAACAGACCAAAGCTGTGGGGTGGAATCAGAGACCATTCCCACAACAAGGAAAAGCCAACGAACCACACTTGGGCTCCAGAGTGAGGAATAGCACTCATGACATGATGGAATCATGGAATGATTTGGGTTGGAAGAGACCTTAAACTCGTGCCATGGGCAGGGACACCTTCCACTGTCCCAGGCTGCTCCAAGCCCCAATGTCCAACCTGGCCTTGGACACTGCCAGGGATCCAGGGGCAGCCACAGCTGCTCTGGGCACTCCTGGGCCAGGGCCTCCCCACCCTCACAGGGAGGAATTCCTTCCCGATATCCCATCTGTCCCTGCCCTCTGGCAGTGGGAAGCCATTCCCTGTGTCCTGTCCCTTCATTCCTTGTCCCCAGTCCCTCTCCAGCTCTCCTGGAGCCCCTTTAGGCCCTGGCAGGGGCTCTGAGCTCTCCCTGGAGCTTCTCCTCTCCAGGTGAGCATCCCCAGCTGTCCCAGCCTGACTCCAGGCCTTGGAGCAGCTCTGGAGCCTCTGGACTCTCTCCAGCAGCTCCAGCTCCTTCCTGNAAGCTGCTGCCTCCCCTCCCCTCCCCTCCCCTCCCCTCCCCGCTGCCCACGCTGGGGGCTCAGCCCGGGGCACGGGGAGTTCTGGGTCCCAGCTCTGTCCCACAGCACCCCCAAATCCTTCTCCCAGGGCTGCTCCCTCTTCTCATCCCCAGCCTGTGCTGGTGCTTGGGATTGCCCTGATTCATGTGCAGCCCTTTGCACGTGGCCTTGTTGAACTCCTTGAGGTTCACCTTGAACTTCACCTTGAACTTCAACATCGCCCCCCACCTCCCAGCCTGCCCAGGTGCTGCTCCAGCCTGGCCAAGCCTGCACCCTCAGAGAGCTCCTGAGGCCCTGGGGAAGCCTGCAGAGATCATTTATTGATCAGTTAAAAGGTAGTTTTGGGAGGCAGGCCTGTGCTTTGTGGCAGGGTGGGCCCTGGGTGTCCTCAGTCAGAGATTATCAGAGACAGCAGAGACCTGTGGCACAAACGACTCTGTTTGCTGCCCTGGGGCTCTCCTGCTCTGCCTCCTCACTCAGGGGGAAGTTCTGATCTCTTCCACTGCCCTGAGGAGCTCCTCAGCCGTGGGACCCTCCTCAGGCAGCTGCTGTTCACGATCCCTGCGCAGGGCAGGGACAGGGAGCTCCCCACGGCAGCCAAGGGCTCAGTGCAGCCCCCGAGCTGCCATGCTGGGAGCAGAGCCAGCTCCTGCCCCGCTCCCCTTGCCCTGGCTGCCCCATTCCCGAGGGAGGGAATTGTTTTCTCAGCAGAACCAGGTTTGGGTGTTGGCTCTGGGAAGCTCTTCCCTGGGATGTGGCAGAGCTCTGCCCAGCTCGTTTGAGGCAAAGGGGTTGGACGGGATTTTCTGCTCTTTCTGGTGATTTTAGGACTCAGGTGGATGGTGACTTCTGCTGGGAATGTACAGCCCAGCCACTCCCTCCAGGAAATCCTGGACCTGAACCCTTTCCCACATCCCCAGTGTGCCTTCCCAGGAGGGAATGTGACACAGCGGTGACACAAATATCTGGGAGCAGACATTCCCTGTGTGCTTCCTGCTGCCTTTCCTGCCCCTCAGCCTGTCCCAGCTCAGGCAGTGCCCCAGGGGCTGCAGACACTCCTGCCACAGCGAGCATCCCGGGTCACTGGAGTCATTCCTTTGGGTGCCTCTGGATGCCCTGGGATCCCAGGCCACCTCTCACCCCGCAGTTTCAGAACCCAAACAGGACATGCTGGCACCTGATGCCTGAACACCAGGGCTGTTCCAGTCCCTTGGAATGCAGGATGTGCCTGGGAAGGAGTTTGCTTTTCTGAGCCTGGTCCCTCACTGTCGTTGGATACCTTCAGTTGTGTGATGGGAGCGCTTCCCAGGAGTGGAACTCCATGCTTTCCTGGGATCAGTTTGTCCTCTCCCCTGTCATCCTCACTTTGCTCTCTCTTTCCTTAGCCACCCGTTTATGAAATTCCAGTACTTTTCTCTGGATAACAGTTATTTCTCTGCCCTGGAGTAGAGATTTGCATGGCTGTGGTGCCCAGACACTGCTGGAATTGTGCAGTTTTACAGAATTCCTGTTAAAGTTTGGCCCAAGAGGCCCCATTCCTGAATTCCCATCATGTTCAGCAGCGTGGGTATCTCAATTCTCCCTCTGAGAACTGGGATATGGGGTCTCAGACTCTGGATCCAGCTAATCCTGGCAGAGCCCTTGATCCAGCTCAGTGGGGATGCTTCCCTTGTTCTCCATTAAGGAGCACTGAGCTCCCAAGGGAATCAAAGAACATCTGAATCCAGAGCTGCCACGCAGGGCCAGGGGTGATGTGCAGACCTAATTTCCCTGGAACGGTATCTGAGGCCGATCTGGAGAGCTTTAGTCACACCCAGCTGCCCCTTGCAACGGCATTCTGATATCAGGGAATGTTTATCTCCAATCTTCAATCCCTGCTGGGACAATCACTCCTCAGTGTTCTCCCTCCACTTGAGAAAAGCAGGTTCTACCTCCCTTCTGCTGATACCCTTGAAGCCTTGAGGTGTGATCAGCTCTCCCTCTGCCCTTAATCACTTTCCTTAGCCTATATAATTAAATTCCGTCAGGTATTGCAGCTAATTTTTGAGGAGCTCCCAAAGAACAAAAGGCAGTTGGGTCGCAGGCAAAGAGAACAAATTAATTAGGAGGGGAATATCGGGCCCTCTGTAAATGAGATCAGCAAAGCTCTGGCAGAAGCTCTCCAGCCCCTGAGCAGCTGCTCGGCTCCAGGGGTACAGAGTGTTCAGGGACACAGCACGGGAAGGGGATGGGGCTTGGAGCAGCCCCTGCTGGAAGCCACTCCCGGGAGCCATCTCAAAGCAGGACACAGGGAATTGCTGGTGTTGAGGCTCTCATTAACAGCAGCACAAGCTGGGCCATCAGATTCCTTCCTGTGCTCTGGGAGTGGCTCCCTGTCCTGTCCCTGCAGCTCTGACCCCAAGAAAAGTGGGTGTTACTTGAGTGTTGAGCATTCCAGGGATCCAGGGGCAGCCATAGCTGCTCTGGGCACCTGTGCCAGGGCCTGCCCACCCTCCCAGGGAGGAATTCCTTCCCAATATCCCACCTAACCCTGCCCTCCTTCAGCTTAAGGCCTGTGTCCCCCTTGTCCTGTCACTGCCCTTGTGAAAATTCCTCTCCCCCCTTGCTGAGAGCCCCTTTGGGGGCCGAAGGGCTCATGGCAGGGATGTCTGGCTGTTGCTCACCTGCAGCTCTGCCAAACCCTCGCTGCTCCCTGAGGAGCTTTCCACGCGGGTCTGCCCTGGGAAGCCCCGGGCTGGGGACAGATCCTGGTGTCCCCTCTGGGTGAGGACAGATCCTGGTGTCTCCTCTGGCTGGGGATGTGCCCAGATGTCCCCTCTGGCTGAGGACAGGTCCTGGTGGCCTCTTGTGCAGAGCCAGAGCCATGGCCTCACGATGTCAGTGGAGCTGCTGCTGGTGGAGCCAGCAGAGGTGAGGCAGCAGCCAGGCAGCTCCTCCTGATCCCTGCATGGAGCCCTCCGCCTCCCTCCCCTTCTGCCATAAAGTAAAAAAGCAGCAGCTCCAGAAGTTTCCTGAGCACTTCAGAGCCATTCCAGAGCAGGAATCCCCTGCAGCAGGAACTCGCTGCTCCCTGTGTGTGTAATGCCCCCTTTGCCCCTTTCCTGTTGCCCAAGCTGCTTCTCCCCACAGCGTGAAGGGTGTGGCTGGGTTTAGGGAAGATCCAGGAGAGATAAAGAGTTGATTTCCCTGTGGCCCTACAGGAAAAGGGAGCCCTTCCCTTTTCTCATCCACCTGGGAAGAGGGAAGGCCTTCATCACTCCCATCACCTGCTCAGCCACGTTGTCTCCCTCATGAATTCGTTTCCATTTCCTCAGTGAGTTACATTCTATTCTGTCTTTCAAAAGAAAGTTTTCTCCCATCTTAACCAGAAAAAAAAGCAAATATTAATAACCAAATCTCATTTTTTATTGACAAACCTGTGTTTTTCCATCCTCTGCCTCTCCCGCTCCTCGTGGTGGGATCAGTCCCCTCAGAAGGTGACTAAGACATACACGCAGTCATTTCCTCCCCTTTTATCCCTGTTTTTTCCAGAGATCTCCTGAGCTCCTGTGCTTTCAGGACTCAGCTCTGCAGAGTGAACTGAGGCAGCAGCAGGTCCATGCCCTTTTACTCCCTTACCCAGAAGGAAAATTCAGTCGTCATCATCCTTTTCTCCTGAAAGTCATCCCACAACATGCAGACCACAGTTAATGCACACATGGACCACGTATTCCTAAAAATTCTGTTTGTTGAGGAGTCATTTCATGAGCCAGATGTGTTTGGGGAGTGTAGCTGAGCTGTTGTAGCTTCTTTGTTCATAAAGATGAATGTGAATGCAGAAATTCTCAACACTTCTGAAATTAATATCTTCATCTTGAATTAAAAGTGCTGCTTTAAAGGCAGTTAAGGATGCAGGGATAAAGCAGCTTCCCTCAGTTATCTCAGGAGATACCATTATTTGGAAATTAAGGGCTGGAGTTGCACAAAATCCCAACACCAGACTCACAGGTCCTGCCTTTGATCCTGGTGCCTCCTTATCCTCTGGAGACTTCCCCTTTTCAGGACTGGAGGTGCTGCTGGAATCTCCCAGCTGAAATGAGGGAAAACTCCCACAGTGGTGAGTGGGTGCCCAGCTCTGTCCTGTTTGTCCCCTGGCCAAGATCTTCCAGAGAGGGAATGGGACAATCAAATTGTAGAAATAAATCGGTAAATTATGTAGCAACAACAACAACAACAACAACAATAATAATAATAATAGCAATGCAGGAGCGGTTGCCCCAGGTTAAAACAGGACCTTGAAAAAATGTAATAATAATAATAATAATAATTTTTTTCAGGGTCGTGTTCTGAGCTGGGGCCACTGCTCCTGATAAATAAGAATAACAATAATAACAAAAATAACAATAATAACAATAATGATAATACTGCAGGTGAGAATAGGACCCTGAAAAATTATTATTATTATTATTATTATTATTATTATTATTATTATTANNTTATTATTCAGGAGCTGTGGCCCCAGCTCAGAACAAGACACTGAAAAAAAAGAAAAAAAAAGAAAAGGAAATGAATAATGCTGCAGGTCAGAATAGGACATTTCTCCTCCCAAATGCTTGAGCTGTGGCTGCTTCCAGGTCCCTTGATGCACCTGGAGTCCCCCAAGGCCACCTGGGCTCTGTGCAGCAGCTCTGCCACCACTGTTGGTCACCTCAGGGCAAAGCAGAGCACAGGATGTGTCCTTTGGAGCTGGGACTTCCCAAAGCCCCATTTCTTGTGGGAAGAATGTGTAAAATATCAGTGCTTGGTGCTGCCCTGGCATGGACTAAAATCCAAGAGGGAGCGGCCTCAGGCTGGGCCAGGGGAGGCTCAGGGTGGACATCAGCAGGAATTTCTCCATGGAAAGGGTGCTCAGGCCTTGGCAGGGGCTGCCCAGGGAGCTTTGGAGTCCCCATTCCTGGAGGTGCCCAGGGAAGGCCTGGCCGTGGCACTCAGTGCTCTGGGCTGGGGACAAGGTGGGGATCGGGCACAGCCTGGACTCCATGGGCTGGGAGGGATTTTCCAACCTCAGTGATTTGGGATTCTGGGATGGCTTAGGGCGAGAGACCCTGAGTTCCCAGTGGGCAAGGACTGAAGGTGTCCCAGGCTCTGGAACTCTGAGCAGTGTCTCAAATGCAGGGTCAGAGTGAGCCCTGAGCGGTGCCAGCTCCAGCACGGCACCCACCAGGGGCACAGGAGCTGCCAGCAGAGCTGCAGCACCAGGACAGGCTCAGCCCTCACCTGCTGGGCACAGCTCACGGCCAGGAAATCCAACCCTGCTGCAGGAAAAGCAGCCAAGATATTCACGAGATAATTAATTAATATGGTTTCTCTAAATGTGTCAACCAAAAGGCTTTATGTGGATCGAAGCTGGCATTTTCTCTGGCTGGAAACTTTTTAATTTCTTCCTTACTGATCTGGGAATTAGGGCTGGGAGAAGGGAAGCAGATTTATGACCATGCTTCACGGATACAGCTCTGCACATCCTCCAGAGCCAAAGGGGCTCACCTCAGATGTGGAGCTGAGTGTTTATTGTTATTTAACATTTTAATGTTCTAATCAAAGCCCCAGCAATAGCTAACAGAGCTCGTAGTTCAAATGAAAACAGAAAGACTCATTTATTCCGCCCTTAAAATGGTTCTATAAAGTTTATTTGCTCGCCTTGGGGCTCTGGAGTTGTGCTCATTCCTGCCTTGGGTCACCCCTTGGTCACCAGGGACAGCCGGGCTCAGTCAGGCTGGTGCCATTTCTGTCCTGAGGAAGCCAGCCCGAGGGGGTGACAGACACCGTGGGGATGTCACAGCAGCTACAGCAGCTCAGCCCAGCCCAGCCCAGCCCGGCCCAGCTCAGCTCAGCTCAGCCCAGCCCGGCTCGGCCCAGCTCGGCCCGGCCCGGCCCAGCTCAGCCTGGCCCGGCCCAGCTCGGCCCAGCTC
>VZRN01001715.1:480349-497841 GCA_013397935.1 Dasyornis broadbenti
TTTTTTTTTTTGATGGGGGGTTATGATGAATATTTTATAAAATTATTTCTTTTTAGGTCCTAAAGCCTACCTTTTATGTGTTCCTGTAACCTGTGATATAATGTACAAACAGGAAAACACAAAAATATACATATACTGCTCTGTGTATGTTCTGTGTATATGTACTGTACATAAATATCTGTGGAGAGACAGTTGTAGCTCTTTGAAACAAGCACCCAGACATCCCAGGAGCTCTGGTGACGCTGAAGCTGTGTCCTGGTGACACCAGAGCCCCGGGGAACGTTCCCTGACGACGCTGTGCCTGTTTGGTGAGTTTTTCTAGTGTACAGTGAGACGTGTTTGGAGCGTCCTTCTGCTCCCCCCGTGCCCCCGTCCCTCTGGCTGTGACCCTGGGGGTGCATGTGCCATCCCGGTGCCCTTCCGTGTGCTCCTGCCCCACACTGCTGTACCCTATAGACACCAAGTATGTGGACACCCCTCTCTAGACCAATGGACTGGATGTGCAGCTGTGTCCTCGTGCTCGCCCGGTTGAACACTCCTCTGTTGTTTCTGTGGATGACCATGACTCACAAACGATTCAAAAGACCTGGATTTTTTTCTTTTTTTTTTTTTTTTCCTACATTTCTTGCACTTTTTTGCAATTCTCCATGAGTGTCATCCAAAGCAGTGTTGGTCCTGTAGAACTGTCAGAGAAGAAACAAATATATGTATATTGTCTGTGTATGTCTGTGTGTGCTTAAATAAAGTTTACTGAGGCTGAGGCAGCACCCGTGGGACTTGTAATCCGATATCCTGGAATCCCAGATTTGTAATCCACTACCCTGGAATCCCAGATTTGTAATCCACTACCCTGCAATTCCAGACTTCTAACCCAATACCCTGCACTTCCAGTCCTGTAATCCAATACCCTCAATCCCAGACTTGTAATCCAATACCCTGAAATTCCAAATTTCTAATCCCACACCCCGCAATCCCGGTCCTGTAATCCCACACCCTGCAATCCCACTCCTGTAATCCAATACCCTCAATCCCAGTCGGGCTCTGCCCCAAAGGAAGGGAAGCAGAGGAAGCCACTTTCCAACCTCAGGTGGGCTGGGAGCTGCAGTGGTTCAAGGAAGGAGCCGTGCGTGGCATTTCACACAAGGTGTCCCCATCCCAAAGGGGTTTTACCGTCATGGCCTGTCACAGCAGGACGTGTTTAGGGTCAGGTGGCAAATGTACCCCAGGAAAGAAGGTCCATGGAGCCGGGTGTCCTGAGATCCTGCACCCAGCCCATGGGCAGCCCCGAGCAGGGCTGTAAACGCAGCCCCTTCACCTCAGACAGGTGAATTATCCCCACCTCACACGCCTGAGTCCCCTCCCGGCATTTTGTTGCTCAAAAGGCTTTTCCCAGTTCCTTCCCAGATGGGAACAACACCTCCTTTCCTTCTTTAGCTGCAAGGTCTGTGGGCTCTGCTCTCCTGGAGGTGGGCCAGTGGTTTCCACACCTTTTCCAGAGCACATTTCCTGTCCCTGGGAAGGTGGGAGAGTGGGCAGTGGGAGTCCAGAGTGTTTTATACTCCACAGCCATCAGACAGGGCGTGCTTCCCAAAGGGAATAAAAGGCTCTTGTTCTCTGGAGAAATGAAACAATATCTTGGCTGTTTATAGACATCAGAATGGCCTGGCCTTAGGATTTACCTTCCAGCTAAATTCACCTGGGTTTGAACAGTGCTGTAATGTTCATTTCTCATTTCCTAATGGCAGATTCCCCCACGGCTGAGTGGTGAGAGTGGTGAACCTCTCACACCCACTGCAGGACCCGCTTGTCCTCGTGTGTGGCTTTGTCTTTGTCTGTGACGTGGTCCGGTTGTCTCTTTGTGCTGTGACAGCGGGGACCTTGGGTGGCACAAAGGACTGAGGGGTTCTAGCGTTAGGATTGTGCCCAAAATGGTTGGAATTTTGGGGATATTGTGTGACAGTCCTCCTGCGTTCAGCTTGAAGCGACCACTCAGTGCCTGCAAGGAGGGGTGAGAGCTTCAGCCAGGGATTCAGATGAGTAGGTTTTGTCCTGTTTTGTCCTATTCCAATTTAGGTGAGCAGGTTTTGTCCTAGTTTGTCCTATTCCTATTAAGATGAGCAGGTTCTGTCCTGTTTCAGTTCCAGTCCTTGTGTTCCAACCTCCACTTCAGCCAAATAACCCCATCCTGCCTGGTTGTTCCACCACCGTGGAGAGGGTTCTGCCCACGGGCTGAACAAAGCCAGTGAAGTTTCTCTCAATATTTCTTTGCACCGGGAGACACATTTTTGGTGTTTTCTCAGCTGTCTTCCGTGCTATGGCAGAACTCCAAGTGCTGAGTAATATTTAAGAGCTCATCTATTTTGGGCAGAAGACAAAGATGTGAGACATGCCAAAGCACCATGGATACCAAATCAGCATATTCACATGTCTGCCATCCCCTGCAGGATGGGGATTTATGGCTCTGCTCTGACATTCCACCGGGCACTGCATCACTGCCTGCCGTTTAAAGGCTGTAAAGTCATTACAACGAGTGTGCTTCGAAGCACGGGCAGAGGCTCTGCTGTCTCTGTCAGGACGATCCAGGGATGGATCCCAGCTCTCCAGGCTGTAGAAGTGCCCGTAGTGAGGCGCATGGCAGGGCTGATCTCATCTAACGATAGGTAGGTGGAAGTTGGGGGGTTCATTCTGAGGCAGCAGCTTTTAATTCCATGGAGAGGCACCTGGGGGACACCAGCAGCTCTGATGAGTTCACGGCGTGGGCACAGGACACCTCTGCCCCGCTCCAGCCCTCAGGGCTCTCTCAGCCCTCAGAGGAGGAGGATGGATCCCACCTTCCTGTGTAGGAGAGCTCCTGCTGCTCCCAGTGCCGTGGGAGGTGCTGGGAGGGTTCAGTGCTCCAGGGACACACGTGGGAGCCAGGAGCTCCCTCACCTCTCTGTGCTCTAACCTGATTTAAAACTCGGCTTCTCCAGTCCATCCCAAGCATCTTGGCACTCTCAGGTGTCCCAGGCTGGGACCACCCTGGCCTGGGCTGTGCCCTCAGGGCTGCCAGGGCTCCCCAGAGCCCAGAGCAGGCACCCAGGCTGGAGAGGAAATACACAGCTTCACCCCCAGGGAGGGAGCATGGCTGGAAGAGCAGCACACTCACTCCACATTGCCCACTCCACATCATGTTGCTGAGTTTTCAGGTGAAAACGTGATTTTTATTTTGTTTTGGGTTGCGTTGTTTTTTGTTACTCTTAGTGTCAGACCTTGAAGATCGTTTCCGGTTGGAATTGAGCTCCTTGAGTTTCAGCAGTCTGGGACAGCAGCAGGAATTCTGTCAAGCAGATGAAAATCTCTGTTCATCACTGAACAACTTCTTCATTTTCCTGGTAGCTCTGGAAGAGTGTGAAAAATAGTGAGGTTATTTTCTGGAAAAAATCATAATTTCCCAGTGTGAAAAATAGTGAGGTTATTTTCTGGAAAAAATCATAATTTCCCAGTGTGAAAAATAGTGAGGTTATTTTCTGGAAAAAATCATAATTTCCCAGTTGCACTGAGTGCAAGGGGTTGGGAACAGTGAGGCAGGAGGAATAGGGGTGTTTAGACTCTTCTGAACCTTACAGGGTCATCCTATAGGGAAAACCGGAACTGTTCCTACAGTGTCAGTTCCTTGTCAGCTTATGCCAGATCCTTGAGCAGCTGCAGAGGCAGGGCTCCATGGGAAAATCAGGAAGAGTCAAATGTTCCCAACAATGCTTCCAGAAATGCAACCTCTCACTCTTGGTTAAGGGATTCACTGGGAGGAGTGCTCTGAGTCAGGGCATCTGCAGGAGGCTGTTTTCTTGGAGTATCCCACTGAAATCTGCTCTGGGGATGTGCTGCAGCTCCAGCGGGCAGGAAGGACAGGAGAGGATGAGCCACGTGTGCAGCGCAGCGGCTGTGGCATCGCCCTCAGTGTGGGCAAGGTGCAAAGCTGCTGGGCAGAGCCGAGCCGAGCCGAGCAGGCAGCCTGGTGACTGAGCAGGGAAAGCTCCCCACAGCACATCTGATCTTGTGATTCTCTGTGCAGATACGGCAGATTCGCAGCCTGACTGCGGGATTTGCCTGCTGGGCTGCTGCTCTCGCTCCTCTTGTACCTCGTGGCTCAGGGCACGGCTTTGGGGGCACAGCCCCGCATGGGAGGGCTGGATTTGTGCCTGGTGGGCGGGAACATGGTCCTTCAGCAGGACCTTGCACCCAGCCAGGTGCCAGCCCTCAGTGCCAGCATCAGCCCTGGCATCTCCTGAGGAACATCCCCCTCCCTGGCTTTGTGCGTATTCAGGAGAAAAGTGTTCTTGATCTCACCCCATCTTAGAAAAAGATCATTTTCCCTGGGCACGAGGGCAGAGAGACCATCGGTTCCTCCAGCCAGAGCAGTGGAAGGTGGCTGCCCCGTGGGGTCAGGAATTTGTGAGAGGACAGGAGATGCAGCCGGGTTGGAAGGGAGAGTGGCTGGTGTGAGGGGGCAGCCGAGTCTCGTCTGTCAGTGGCTCTGAAATGCTGAGGGAAACACCTCATCTCTGAGCTGGCACCTCGGGCAAGCTCCACCCTGCAGCCTCCTGCAGAGTCAGAGCCCGTGGGCCAGTCCCGGGACATGGGGCCCGGGTGTCTGAAGGGTCACTCAGGCAGAGCCAAGGGTAAAGCACCAGCCTCTGGGCCAGTTCAGCCTCTGGGCTCGGACATTGGCAAATCTCCTCCAAAGACAGCCGTGGAAAGGCAAAGGCAGCTCGAGTTCGCCCTCAGCAATCAGATCTTCCTGCGCTGCTCTAGTGTCTCCAGCTGAGCTGGCTGGCAGCTCCACTGTCTCACCCCTTCCTCCTCTGCAAGCCGCGGAGTTTTCCCAGCCCCAGGGCTCAGCTGCTCCCTCTGGCAGCGACGTCTTGGTCGTGTGTGGAGAGAGGAAGCCCGGAGTGAGTGGCTCAGGGCTGAGGCTGTGTTTGTGTGACTCTCAGAACAGCTTGTCACTGAGACAGGGCTGGGGACATCCTGTGTGCACACGAGGAGCAGGTCATTTCCTCCCTGAGCTGTTTTGATCTCCCCGTGCACTGTGTTCTCTCATCTGCACATCTTTCACTGGTTTTTCTGCAGCTGACGAGTGTCTCTGACAGGCTCTGTGTTTCAGCACCGACAGATCTGTATGCAAACTAATCTCGGTGCAGACACCTCAGCTGATTTATAACATCGAGCTGCTGCAGGCTGTGCATTCCCACTGAACGGGAGACGGCGTGGGAGAGCGGGATGGGACCGTGGGGCTGGCACCAGTTGCTCCTCCTGCACAGCCAGTGTCCCTGGGACACACCACTGCTGCTGGGGCACACCCCACACCGAGCCCCTTTCACAGCCACCAGCTCAGGACCAGCAGTGCTGCTGCTCCATTGGCATGTAAATAGAACTCAGAGATGAATGGGAGGAAAGAGATTTATTAATTTGCTCCTCATTAGCACTTTGAGAGTTCTGATTCCTCCCTCCAACACTGCCCTGGTTCCCTGCTGTCATGGCTGGTTCCCCGTTGCTTGGCTTGCAGCTTTGTGTTCCAGTTTCTTTCCCAGAGTGCTGGTTAATACCCTTAATTTGTTATTTTGGGGTCTTATATTACATCTGTCACAACTTCCTTGGCCCAGCGCAGCTACAAAACACGCAGTGAATCAGCTCCGAGCTGGAATTTACTGCCTGCCCCCATCATTAGTAACCCACACTTGAACAGACTCATTCATACAGGCAAAGGCAGAACTTTAAGGATCATTTTTTTCACACCTGCACCTGTAACTTGCCGTGAATAGATTTGCAAAAATTGAGGGTTAGGTCCTTTTGCTCATTAAACACTTGTTAGCCATCCCATCAATGGAGCCCCAGCCCCCTGCATCCCAATGAATCATTTGTGTTTATCCTGGATAATATCGGATGATTTTGATGGTGTCCTGCAGCGGCTGCGCTGAAGATCGCTCGCATTCTGATTCCAGATTAATTCCAACTACTGCATATTCTGACACTTAATTGTATTGACTCGAAAATAGGATCATTGGGATGTAGAAGGGGCCTCGGAGCTCTGCAGAAAGATTCCATTACGCAATAGGACATTTCAAGCCGCTCTGAATTATTTAATCGGCCTCAGCCATGGCTGGTCCATTTCTCAGCGGAGTCTGGACAGCTCTGGTTTTTATAGCCCTCGGAATAGCCGGGTGGGAGGAGAGGGGAGGGCGTGGAAAGCATTCCAATGGCTGCAGGGCAAGGCATGGCGGGGACACCAGCAAGACTCCCTCAGTCCCCGGTGTCAGCCTCTGCAATGGGCTCTGAAATAGCAGAGCTGAGGGGCTCGTGCCCCCTGGAACCTGCAGGGGGTGGCTGGGGATGTGTGTGTCCCACACTGTCAGCCATGAGCGCTCATCTGAGAGCCTCCCTCACGCCTGTTGTGCCTTGGACCAGCAGGGAGAAGGCCACAAGCTGGGCAGGGAGCACACGGATCCCTGCTGAACTGGAGATCCAGGAGATTCCCATGGCAGGGAGCCCACGGCTGCTCCAGAGCCAGCTGTGCAGTGGGAACTGCTGCCTGCAGCGAGGAAAGGAGCCTTTCCCATGGCAGCCTGCCTGGGGCAGGGCACGAGACACTTTTTGTCACTTGGAGATCCCATCGCTCACCCAGCCATTGATTTTGGCATTTTTAACCTGGCCTGGTCAAAGGGGCTTCCTGGGGGACAGGGACAGGGCTGGGGTTGTCTCTTCTTTCTCTCTTAGCGACGGTGAAAGCCAGAATCTTGTGCTTGAGGCAGGGAAAGGCCTCCTGGGCCTGTCTGTGTGTGCACAGCCAGGGTTCAGCTGGGTGTTTTGGCAACTGAGAAGTCCTGGGACATCCCTGGCTTTGCCTGTGGTCCCTGTGACAGACCCAGAGCTTGGGACTCGCCTTCTCCACTGCCACTGCTGGGGACCTCCTGTTTCCATGAGATCCCAGAAGTTATCGCTCCACTGATTCTCCATCAGCAGATACCCGGCCCTACAAACTGCATCCAGCCCTCTGCTGAGTTCCATGGATGGGTTTCAATCATCTGGAACTCCAGGATGGATCCCTCCTCTTTCTGCTGAGTGTTAACAGGATGACAAAATCGATGACAATGGCTGAGAGGAGAAGAAAGCAGCCCTGCCTGTTATTGGCCACCTTTCACAGAGAGTCTGTCAACTCCCAGGATGTTTTGGCAGATACCTTTGAAAGCTGAGCTGAAAGCTGGCGAAGAGCTGGCAGGTACAGCCCAGCTGTCTGTGAAACTGGAGCTGCAGCTGCTTGCCACAAGCTCCTCTTTGAAGAACGTGTTTCTCTCGATTTATGATCAAGAACTCTTGTATAAAAAGCCCTTATGATTTCTTGCTATGGTGTCACTGAGTATCTGAGGCTGGTTCTCTTCCCAAACAGGGAATTTAGCGCAAATGAAGGCTCACCCTAGAGCTGGATTGATGTGCCTTTGGCAGGGCTGCATTCACTCTTAATTCTGCTTGCCAGATGTCAATTGAAATTCAAATATTATGAAAGGAATTGGAGGCTCTTGGGAGGACTTTTCAGAGGGATCTGTGGTTCTGAAGCATCTGTGACCTCTCCACAACAACACGGCCAGGGTTTGGCAGATGGAGAGCTTGAGCACTCCCAAAAATCTACTGCTAGAGCAAAGCCAGTGTGTCATGTACAGCTTATCTGCTAGAGTTCCTCAAGAGCGACTCCTTGGGCTGAGCTCATCACCAGAGAAGTGTCTGTGGAGACACAGGGCTCAGGTTTGCCTTCTAGATTGACTTGCTAGGCATGGTGCTCGCTCCCAGGGGAATTGTGTGGCCTTAGGAGCTTCTTTTTACCCTTCAGTAGTCAGGATAAGACTGCACACCGCAGGGGTGTGCCCAGCAAATGCCACAGAGGGGACTGCAGGCAGTTCCTGGGAGCCAGGCTTGAAATCCCTGATTGGTTTTGCTCTCTGGCATGGATTCGTCTCCATCTCTTGGCAGCATGGGGAGCCCTGGCTGTGAGCAGTTTGTATTTTGGTGGTGTCTGAAGGCCACAGGTTGAAGATGGGAACTGTGATTCCTGGAATCATAGAGTCCCAGACTGATTTGTGTTCCAGGATCAAGGAAGACCTCAGAGCCCCTTCCAGGGCCTAAAGGGGCTCCAGGAGAGCTGGAGAGAGACTGTTTACAAGGGATGGAGGGACAGGACACAGGGAATGGCTTCCCACTGCCAGAGGGCAGGGACAGATGGGATATTGGGAAGGAATTGTTCCCTGGGAGGGAGGTGAGGCCCTGGCCCAGGGTGCCCAGAGAAGCTGTGGCTGCCCCTGGATCCCTGGCAGTGTCCAAGGCCAGGTTGGACACTGGGGCTTGGAGCAGCCTGGGACAGTGGAAGGTGTCCCTGCCCATGGCAGGGTGGCACTGGATGGGCTTTGAGGTCCCTCCCAACCCAACCCATTCCATGATTCCATGATTCTGTTTCATCCCCTAACGTCACAGGGCCACCAGCAGGACCACGATGGCCATTGCCCCCTGGTTGTCCATGAAGTGTCAGGATCCCCCTGGAGCGCTTGCAGCCTCGGGCTGGGGGAGGCTCAATGCCCACCAGGGCTCTGCTGTCCTGGATGGGCTCAGTGGATGCTGGAGGAGAACTCTGCCCAGGCCTTTGGAAGCAGAGCCCTGGTTTTTGCTCCAAGAAGGAGCAGATTCTCTCTGGCACTGCTGTGAAATGACTGGCTTTATCCCGAAGTCATTCCCAGCTGGTGAGCTGCTCCTTGTGTGCTCAGGGAGAGACAGAGCTCAGCAATTCCCCCTGCCAGAGCGACACTGCTGGGATCGGGCTCAGGCTCTGAAATCAGGTTGGAGCAGATGTTTTAGAGGGGAGGGAAGCCTGTGCAGTGCAACATCTGCTCCTGGGCTCCATGAAGGCAAAGTGCAGGATTCCCAAGGAGTTGGGAGGAGAGAAAGGGAGGAGCAGAATGAAGCCCGTTGTAAGGGCTTGGAGGCTGCAAAGGGTTCATTGCCCCGGGGCAGGAATTGCTCCTGCTGCCCCCACAGTGGATGGGCATTGAGCCAAAGCCCCGTGGCCCCTCAGGATTGAGGAGAAGGAATGTGCAGCCCTTAGCTGTGATTTTCCTGCAGATGGAGGTGATTTGCAGCCTGGAGGTTCTCCAGAGGTGGAGGCCATTGTGTTCTAGAAACAGAGAGTGCTGGGTGTGAGGGAGGGCTGTGGACTGAAGGGCGAGTGGAGCACGTCCCTGCTTGGACTTTGCAAAGCCAGCCCTGCCCTCTGCTCCTCTGTCAGCCATCCTGTATTGGGAAGGATCCACTCCATGCAGCCCAAGGCCCTGGCTGCGAGAGGGGGCTGCTCTGGGAGCCCCAGAGCCAGAGCAGCCCTTGGAGAGGGCTGAGCCTTCCCACTGCTCGGCTCCTGATGGAGCTGGGACAGCTCTTCCCTTCCTAACTGCGCCTTCGTTCCTCCCAGAGCTGGACTGAGCCCATTTCACCATCCAAGAATGATGGGATGGGCTCTTCAGGCAGGGCTTTTAAAACTCCCCAGGGCCCTGGAATCCCTCGTGCAGTGCCCTGGAAAACACATCCCCAGCCTCTTATCCCGGCAGTGCACCCTCATTCCTCAGATGGAGACAGTCAGGATCAGTTCTCCAAAGCCTTTCCTGGATGAGAGCATCACTGCCAGGCAGTGCCTGGAGGCTGCTGCTGGGCTCCCATGGAGCAGAGCTGCCAGGACCCAGATCTCTGGTGGTTTGAGGGTTGGACTGAAGCTGGATTTTCTGTCTGGCAGGTGAACACAAGGAGCAGCTCTTTCCCACTGCCTCTCGTTCTCAGTGAGTGGCTGCACAGCAGGGAGCAGCATCCCAGCCCATGGACAGAGGCTCCGTGGCGCACGGAGCCTTTGGCCAGGGACAGATTTTTTCACGGCAGTTCTTCTGCCTCTTGGAGAGTGAATGAACAGAGCTGGGGGGTTGCCAGTGACTCCTGTGGCTGCCACAGCCCCTGGAGCACAGCCCAGCTCCTCAAGCACAGAGCTGAGCCCAAGCCCATTTCCTGCCAATAGCTGGGAGTTTGTGATGGATTTCAATGGCACTACCTTGGATCTGCTGCAGAAAATGAACTTGTGTGTGCAATGCAGAGCAGCCCACGGTGCTGCTGCCCAGCTGCCCCTGGGGAAAAGGGGCTTTGCATCTCCCCTCTGAACCAGAAATGGATTAAAGAAACATTAGAGCCTTTTCTTTTTTCTTTTCTTTTCTTTTCTTTTCTTTTCTTTTATTTTCTTTTCTTTTCTTTTCTTTTCTTTTCTTTTCTTCTTTTCTTTTCTTTTCTTTTCTTTTCTTTTCTTTTCTTTTTTCTTTTCTTTTCTTTTCTTTTCTTTTCTTTTCTTTTCTTTTCTTTTCTTTTCTNTTCTCTTCTCTTCTCTTCTCTTCTCTTCTCTTCTCTTCTCTTCTCTTCTCTTCTCTTCTCTTCTCTTCTCTTCTCTTCTCTTCTCTTCTCTTCTCTTCTCTTCTCTTCTCTTCTCTTCTCTTCTCTTCTCTTCTCTTCTCTTCTCTTCTCTTCTCTTCTCTTCTCTTCTCTTCTCTTCTCTTCTCTTCTCTTCTCTTCTCTTCTCTTCTCTTCTCTTCTCTTCTCTTCTCTTCTCTTCTCTTCTCTTCTCTTCTCTTCTCTTCTCTTCTCTTCTCTTCTCTTCTCTTCTCTTCTCTTCTCTTCTCTTCTCTTCTCTTCTCTTCTCTTCTCTTCTCTTCTCTTCTCTTCTCTTCTCTTCTCTTCTCTTCTCTTCTCTTCTCTTCTCTTCTCTTCTCTTCTCTTCTCTTCTCTTCTCTTCTCTTCTCTTCTCCTCTCCTCGAGTCTCCTCTCCTCTGTTCCCTTTTCTTTCCTTCCCTAGTTTCTGTCCCCAGAAGCAATGCAGGTACAGTGTGCCCCCACAGGGCTGTCCTGCCAGGGTGATAACTGCTCCCTGACTCCAGGATTTTGCTGGTGGGAGTTGTTTCAAACACTGGGATCAGTGTGGGACACAGAGTGAGCTCGGGGATCACCTTCCAGCCGCGATAAGAAAAATGTTTGTGTAGCCAGAGAGCTGCAGATCTGCTGAGTAAAGCTGTCCTTCAAACCCCATTTCTGAGCAGGGCTGAGCTTTGTGTGTGGCCACATCTGTGCTCACAATTCCTGGATTCCTCTTTGGAAACAACATTTCCCTTCAACATTTTCCTAAGGTGCTCCACTCTTATCTCCCCTTTGTCTGTCATCACACTGCCTCTATTGTTTGAAATGTGGCACCACGTTTTATTCCAAGGTATAAGTAACGGGTATTAATTTAAGATCTGCTCAGATAGCAGGAGTGCACGGTCTATAAAAGGCATGTCCTCATCTTCATTTTAAAGCAGGAAACTAAAAATAGAGCCAGTTCAAATATAGGTGATGAGAACAACCTGAGGTTTGTGTTAGGAGGTGGAATAGGAGTTAAGACTTTAAAAGTGCCTGGGGAAGTGTCTGTGCTTGGAGGGAGCTGTGGATAAAAGTTTGTGGAGTAGATTTGGGCCAAGGAGGGCAGTCTGGGGAGCGCTGCTCATGCAGGGCAGCGATTGAAGAATGCTGGATTCAGAAGGGAGAGCAGGCAGTGCTTTTGCCCCAGGGGGAGAAACCTCCGTGGGTGTCACGGTCACAGGGTGCTGTGGGGCCAGGAGTGTGCAGGACACAGAGCACAGCTCCTGCTGCTTTTGTGGAGAGGGACACAGGCAAAGCCACTGCCAGAGCTCCCACAGCAGTGAGGGAGCTCAGAGGAATGTTCAGGCCTGAGGGTGAAGTGCTTGAGGCTCTGGTACTGGAGGAATCTCCCTGAGCTCCTGCTGTCCCCTCAGCTCCCAGGGCTTTATCCTGAGCAGCAGCTCCTGCTGTGCACCCACAGGCTGCCAGAAATACCCTCAGCTCGCTGCAGTTTGCTGTGACCTGAGGGAAAATGGGACACTCAGCCTGAGGGGTGCGGGAACTGCACAGGGAGAGGTTGGGAACGAACTCCCTGTGGCCTGGGCTGGGGCACAGCCGACCCCACACCTCCCTGCAGCTCTTTGAGGGGTCACAGCTTTGATGCTGAACAGGACTGGGCCCAGTGCTGAGCCCTGGCGTACCCCGCTAGTGACCAACTGGGTTTAACTCCATTCACCACCACTCTCTGGGCTTGGCCATCCAGACAGTTTTTTACCAGTGCACAGTGCACCCATCCAAGCCATGAGCAGCCAATTTCTCCAGGAGAATGCTGCAGGGAAATGGTGACAGAGGCCTTACTAAGTTCCAGGGAGACAACATCACAGCCTTATCCACTAAGTGGGTCACCCTTGATGCTGAGCTCGGTGACCCCTCACCCTTTCCTTCCCGGAGCTCCCTGCCCTTCCTGCAGCTCCAGGGCCACAGCTCATCCAGCCTGGGGCTCCAGGCGCAGCTCCAGCTCTGTGCTGTGCCCCACAGGAGCCCAGAGCTTTGGCTGCTGAGAGCTCTCAGCTCAGAGCCTGAGCACAGCGAGTCAGGGGTGCTGAGAGTTTGTAGAGCTGAGCCCAGCCTGAGCCCGTGCTGGTGCCTGGTGGCCACAGCGGCTCTGCAGGGAGGTGTTTGCTTCCTGCAGGCTCCAGATCCTGGAGAGTTGGCTCCAGCAGCTGCTGTTGGGAGCAGGCACGAGGCAGCAAGGAAATGAGTCTGAGCAGGGCAGGAGGGAGAAGATAAATGTGTGACCCCCCTGTGGTGCCACACAGAACCCCAAGGAACACGTTCACCTGGACCCACAGAGCCTCAGCACCGCATCTGCAGCACCCACGCTGCTCCTCTCCCACTCAGATGTTCAATCCCTGTGTGGGCTCTGATCCCTGCCCACTGCAAATGAGATTTCTCACTGCAGGAGCAGAGCTTATGGCATTCCAGGCTGATCCCCTCCCATCCATGCCTCTGGACAAGAGATGGAGGGACAGGAAAAGGAGGAATGGCTTCAAACTGACAGCGAGTGGGTTTAGATTGGATGTGGGGAAGAAATTGTTCCCTGTGAGGGTGGGGAAGCCCTGGCCCAGGGTGCCCAGAGAAGCTGTGGCTGCCCCTGGATCCCTGGCAGTGTCCAAGGCCGGGTTGGACATTGGGGCTTGGAGCAGCCTGGGATAGTGGAAGGTGTCCCTGCCCGTGGCCGGGGTGGGATGGTATGGGATGGGAGGGGATGGGATGGGATGGGATGGGATGGGATGGGATGGGATGGGATGGTCTTTAAAGTCCCTTCCAGCCCAAACTATGCTGTGATCTCTGAGAGCAAAGCCAAGAGTGAGACAGGTCCTGGCAGGGGTTTGGCAGCTCCCAGCCCCTTCCTGTGTCCTGCGGTTCATCCAGACACAGCTGCCACACAAACACAAACACAGGCCATGACTCCACCTCTCCCTGATGCTGAAACCTCCTCCCCTGGCTCAGCAGGGCAGCTCCCAATGCCACAGGTATTGGCAGCTCTGACTTGATTTTTGAGTAATTTTGGGGAGTGATAGGAAAAGATTGGGCAAAATGATGGTGGCCCATGTTGTGGTGGCTTCTCCTGCCTCTGCTGAGGTCTCTGAGCTCCCCTGTCCCCCTCACAGGTGCAGACGATGTGTGGGGACACTTTGTGTTGTCCATTCCCAGAATGGCATTCACACCTTATTCCCTGTTGCCCTGCCATTCCTACAGTTATGAGCAAGCCTTGTGCAGGACCTTGAGCTTTTGGGCTTGTTTCCCAAGTTCCCTGGAGAGTCCTTTGGAATTCCCCACATGCCAGCAGCAGTGACCTGGAGCCACTGGGGCCATGCCCACGTCCTCATCACCCACATCTCTCCCACTACCAGGGAGCTCTTCCTGCTGCTCCCAAAGCTGCTGGGCGTGGCCACAGTCAGGTTCTGGCAGAGCTTCACCCCTGGAGTGGGAATCAGGGTTTGTGCAGAGCAAGTGAAAACAAACCAGGAATTTCTGTTGGATTTTCCAAACAAGCCTCTGATGGCTCTGGCTGCTTGCTCACCTGCAGATAAGACGGAAGTACCTTGAAATATTCCAGCAGGACTGCAAAGGAGACACCAAACTGGGCATGGCAATCACAGCAGAGGGGATTCTTAGCATTTTCAAAGCTTTGTTCTGCACCATTATCTCCTGACAAAGCCATGGAGTAAATAGGGATGACTGCAAATTTTGAAGTTGGGGAAGCAGAGAGAGGAACAGCACTGTAATGTGGATCAAACGTGACACATGGATTAGCGAGGAAGTTTGATGGGAATGAACTGGAGTCTGAGGAGGAGAAGGAGGTCCATTGCCTGGGTGTGCCCTGGCCTGTGGCACCAGGTGTGACCACTGTGCCCAGCTGAGGTGACTTTCAGAGCACCCAGAGAGGGGTTCAGGCCTGGGATCACCCTCAGGATGAGCCAGCATGGAGAAGAGTCAGAAACAGGAGCTGTTCAGTCTGTCCTGGCACCAACCAACAGTTCTGGGTGATCCTCATGGCCTGAGGGTGGCTGGGTGCTCTCACAGGAAGGAGAGAACTTCCCTCATTCAGGAGGGTGCTGAGGGCTGGTTCAGATTTTAGGACAGAAAACCTTCTGTTCCAGCCCTCTGGAACATAGGAACAGTGCTGAGGAGGCTGAGATTTGGTGACAGTGACCTTTTTTCCATGGATTCTCCAGCAAATGTTGAGCAGTGTTTGAAAAGGAGTGCGAGAACATGAGCAGGGTTTCCCCGTGCTCCTCAGGCTCCTGTTCCTCATCCTGCAGCACGTGGCTGCAACTTGACCATTCCCAGCAGCAGAAATGCTGCTGCAGGGACATTCATCAGCAGAAATTGAGCGGTGTCCATATTTTCGGCCTGCAGTGAACCAGAGCTTGGGGTGGAGCTGTGGGTTAGGATGCCTTTCGCTCCATGGAGTGGGAATGGCTGCATTCCTGCCTGGGACAGGAGCCCACGTTAGGGTACACGCTGCTCATGGAGCTTTCCCAGGCACAGAGGAGTTCAGCAGATATTCCAGCAGATATTCCAGCAGATATTCCAGCAGATATTCCAGCAGATATTCCTCCTTTCCTTCCCTTCGTCCTGAGGCAGGCAGCACAGACCGACCAGAGCCACTGGGCCACCTCTGGTGACTTTGCTCTTCAGTGTCCCCTGGAGCAGAGGCCCTGCTGTGGGCACATCCCACATCCCAGAGAGTCCAGAGGAGACTCATCCCAACCATGGCTGACTCCTGCACCACCTGCCAGGGTGACTGGCCCACAGGGAGCCCTCTCGAGTGCCCGCAGCCGGAGGATCCCCAACCCCTGACAGATTCACTGCGTTTATCGCCTACCCCATGAACCATCCACCAGGGAACAGACAGAAAGCGCAAAAATTGGCACCTTTGGGCTGTTCTTTAGTTCACTCTGGATAAGGAATCACCCCCAGGAGGTGCAGGAGACACTGAGAAGTTTCTCTTCCCCTGCTCCGTTCAAGGGAGATTAATTCATCCTGCAGCAGGCACAGAGCTGGGCTGCAAAGAGGATTTTCTGGGGAGGGCTTGTCCTGCTGGACAGTTGAGCTTTTTTAGCCCAGAAAAGGAGGACTGGGAGGCGTGGGATCATCCTGCAGCTCTGCGGCGGCTTCGCACCTGGGAGGGGAAGTCATAGGCAAAGTGAAGGACAATGCCATTGATGCCCAATGATTTCTGTCTTTTCATTTTATACTCTTTTTATACCCTTTTTATGCATTTTGTACCCTTTCCCTTTCCTTGTACCCTTTACACCCACTCTGTCCCTCAGCCCCACACATCTGGAATTCTTGCAGGCTGATATTCAGCTCAGTTTGGGGCTTTTGCAAAGCGGGAAGACCAAACATTCACAGCAGGAGGCCAAGAGCTCTGCACTGTCTCAGACCTGGAGGCTCCAGCCTTGGATGGAGTCTCTCTCTCTCTGGAACAGATTTTGTAACCTGGACTGGAATCTCATTTAGGGGGTAATTAGAATAGGGAGACAATGACTTCATCTGTTAAGTTTCTCATTGGGGGATTTTAGGTAGATGTGCTGATTTGTGAGGTCCATAAAAATTGTATCCGCGTTATACGGGGTGCTCTCGGTGTGTTTCCACCTGTGACGAGCTGCACACCCAGGATCCCATTAGAACCAAAATAAATCCCCTTTTCCCCTCTCCTGCTGTGTCCACTTCAAATTTTTACCAGCTGAAAGGCAATAACAGCACAATCCAAGAGTGTGGACTTTTGTCCTGGATGGATTCAGGGAGGGAGGTGGGAAGGTCTGAGCTGGAATTTCTCCAGCAGTCTCCCATCAGTGCGGGCACAGCAGCTCTGTAGCACGGCCTGGTCATTCCCCACAAGAACACTCTGTCCCAGCAGTTCTGCCACGAGGCGTGGAGGATGGATCCCTTTTCCTCCCTTGGCACTTTCTGAGGAGCTTTAGAGCCCAGCAGGGGCAATGTTTCTGTAATAAACCTGTTCCAGCAGCCCTGAGTGCCTGACGGGGAGCAGAATAAAGGACAATTTCCCAGAGAATCTGGATTTATTTGTGCCTTTGTAGTTCTGTTCTCACAAATAATATCCCTCAAGAAGGAGCTGCCGTAGCTCTGAGTCCATCAGCTTCCAGCTGCTCAGACCTTCCCTGAGCTGTGTCTGTTCCCGTGCTCGTTCTGCGGGAATTGATTCCCTCACAGATAAACAGATCAGGCATTGCTTTTCTCGCCTCTAAACCTTCTGATTTTCTGGCAAGCCTAGGTCCTGTGCCTCAAATGTCAAACCTCCAGAGCTCTCCAGAGAGGGGAGAAATTCCTGTCAGGGGAAAAAGGGGAGGGCAGCCCACACCTGGGACTGCTCCCTGCCCCAGGTCACCCTCCTTGCCCAGGTGATGCCGTCCCTTGCAAGGCTCACAACTCACACATGGCTCATATAGACTGGGTTCATCTCAGCTTAATTAGCATCTCAAATGGGGATTTTAGTCTGAGTCATTTGGCTTTGAGTCATTTGGGCTCTCTGGGAGAAGGGTCACCTTGCTCACCCTAAGACAGGTGAGTTCCTGGGTGCACAGAGGAACTGAGGTAACACACTGGAATTTGTGTACAAGGTTTGCAGCTAAAACCAAAGCTTTGGGTGTAGTTTAAAATGACATGGCCAAAGCTGCAGCCAGGAGAGGGAATTGGCATCTCTCAGGGCATCTTCCCTGCTCCAGCCACTGCTGTGCCCACACAAGGAGCCAGAGGAGAGGATTCCAGCTGGATGGAACCAAAGCTAGGCTGCTTTGAAGCCACATCAGCCCTGCAGTCTCCTTGTGGATGTTGTGGCAGCCAAGATGATCGGTGGGCAAGAAGGCCAAGGCTTGTCCCAGCCGTGGTGTGGCCACAGCCCCAGGGCAGCGCCCGTGCCCTGAGCTGGCACTGCTGGGGCACCTCCAGTGCTGGGGCAGCTCTGGGACCCTCAGGACCAGAAGGACATGGAGGGGCTGGAGCGTGTCCAGGGAAGGGAA
>VZRN01001715.1:497875-529422 GCA_013397935.1 Dasyornis broadbenti
TCGGGCTCTGCTCCCAGGGAAAAAGGGCCAAGAGGAGAGGGAACGGCCTCAGGCTGGGCCAGGGGAGGCTCAGGGTGGACATCAGCAGGAATTTCTCCATGGAAAGGGTGCTCAGGCCTTGGCAGGGGCTGCCCAGGGAGCTTTGGAGTCCCCATCCCTGCAGGTGCCCAGGGAAGGCCTGGCCGTGGCACTCAGTGCTCTGGGCTGAGGACAAGGTGGGGATCGGGCACAGCCTGGACTCCATGGTCCTGGAGGGATTTTCCAACCCCAGTGACCCTGGAATTCTGTGGTTCTGTGGTTCTGTGGTTCTGTGCTGGCCTGGGGACAGCACGAGGAGCAGCCCAGGGCAGAGGAGGAGGAGGAGGGAGGTGCCTTCCCCCTAAACTGAATGTGCATTCCAGCAGGAGTTTCAGGCCACCCACTGTGCACAGTCTCAGCCCAGCCTCAGAGCTCAGCAGCACAGGAGGATCCCCAGATCTGTGATTGGTGTCAGGAGCTCCAGTGAGCGCAGGCTGCGTTTGTCTCTCCTGTATTGATCCTTGCTCTGCCATAGCCGTTCCTTGCCTTTGAGGGTTCTTGTGAGGTTTCATGTAGGTCTGCAATGACAAACAGGCAGCACTGGGGTGCTGTGGGCAGCTGCTGAGTTGGTGCAGAGCCAGGAGGCTGCAGCACCCCAGAGATGGAGCCCGGGAGGGTGCTGGGCACAGAGCACTCAGGGTGGAGTTTCTGTGTCTGCATTTGTCACCAGGAGACTCTCACAGAGGGGAGACACCCCCCAAAACACCCCTGACCCTTCGTGGAACAGCCAGGGAGCCCTTCAGCTGCAGGGAGACCTCAGAGCCCCTGCCAGGGCCTAAAGGGGCTCCAGGAGAGCTGGAGAGGGACTGGGGACAAGGAATGAAGGGACAGGACACAGGGAATGGCTTTAAGCTGAAGGACGGCGGATTTAGAGTGGATATTGGGAAGGAATTGTTCCCTGTGAGGGTGGGGAGGCCCTGGCCCAGGGTGCCCAGAGCAGCTGTGGCTGCCCCTGGATCCCTGGCAGTGTCCAAGGCCAGGTTGGACACTGGGGCTTGGAGCAGCCTGGGACAGTGGAAGGTGTCCCTGCCATGGCAGGGGTTTGGAGCTGTATCTTTAGCACCTTGCCCAAGCCAAACCACCCCGGGATTCCGTGATTCCCTGACTGAACCCCCAGAGTCCAGCAGGGCTCACAAGCCCTGCTCCCTGCAGGTTCCAGGGCTGCTCAATGAGCACACTTTTCCTCTCTCAGGCTTTTTCCTGAGGAAGGATGGCACCGTGGATGTGGCTGGAGACAGTTTGGCCTGAACTGGAAGGATTTTTATGTGTCTGTACTTTCACGGCCCCGCACACCCCAAGCCAGCTCCTGAAACGCCGCGGGCTGCCCAGGGAGTCACAAACACAGAATGGAGACAAACACGGGCACCACCCAGTGCCAGCAGAGCTCAGAAGAAACCCGGGCTCCCACTTTGCATATCTGTAAGGCAGAGCCGCGCCCTTTGATGGGTGGCTCCTCTGATGTCCACGAGCTGCAAATGTTCAAGGCAGCAACACCATAATGAAGGCTGGAGAACACAACAGATGTCCCCTCCTCACCACTGGGAGGGACGATTCCTCCCTGGCAAAGGCTGCCAGGAAATGAAGCACAACTCTCACTTCCTAAATAGGATGAGGCCAGTGCAGGCATTTATTCTATCAAGAACCGCCTGGGCCAGGTAGCATTTTCCTGCCTGGAGGGAGGCAAACAGATTCCAGCTGGTTTTGGCAAAGAGGCTTCGAGGCCCATTCCACAGGCTCCTGCCAGCCCTGTGCTGCTTTAACCAAAGAGCGCAAGGCGAATACCGGGATAGAATGGACAAACTTATGAGCTGCAGGGTTGGAAAAACTGGGGAGCGGGCTGTAGTTTTTTGGTGGATTTTTTCTTTTCCTTTTTTGTCACCAGGGAAACAGAAGCAGAAATGACAAATGCTTTCAATTTGTCAGCATTTCCCACCAGTATTTTTGGTCTAATGGTGAAAAACAAAGCACTTGTGGGTTGGAGTTCCAAACCACCTGGTTGTCTTTCCAAACGGAAGGTGGGGATGCTGGCAGAGGGCTGAAGGCACAGGTGGGGATTCTTAGGATGGACCTTGCCTCTTTGGGCCTGTCCTCTCTCAGCTCCTGGGATGGAGCCAGCCCAGGAGCTGTCACCCCTCGCCTTGGGCAGAGCCACAGCAGCCGTGGTGTCACCTGGAAGGGCATTAGAGTTTCACCTTCTAACAAAGAGCATGATTTATTCCTGTCTAGAGGACAGGTGCCCTTGTGGGGAAAAAGGATTTGGGGGAAGAATATCACAGAATCCCACAGTGGGTTGGATTAGAAGGGACCTTAAAGCCCATCCCATCCCACCCCTGCCACGGTCAGGGACACCTCCCACTGTCCCAGGCTGCTCCAAGCCCCAGTGTCCAGCCTGGCCTTGGGCACTGCCAGGGATCCAGGGGCAGCCACAGCTTCTCTGGGCACCCTGTGCCAGGGCCTCCCCACCCTCCCAGGGAAGGATTCCTTCCAATGTTTTTTGAAATATTTTTAAGAAGAAAGATACAGAATTTCCTTATCTTTTGACTTGCAAAGTTGATCTGGAAGGAAGTGAACTGAGGAGCTGGGACCTGCCAGGACTTCCCCGAGCCACGTTTCAGGAGCTCATGTTTAGCTGGACGGATAAACCCTGCTGGGATGTCTGTGGAAGTGTCTTGTGCAGAGCAAAGCTCTTTGATTATCCTGTTGCTATTTGTCAAATGCAAAGGACCGTGTAAAAAAATCATTTTCAGCCTTCAGAACTACTCTCCTTTCGCTCCGCTTTTGATGTTTGAAGAGAAAATAGCCCTGTGAAGCAACTTGATTTCTTCAGAGCTATTAACAAGTCTTTCAGGGTCCCAGGGTGACATAACAGGTCTGGGCTGACTCATTCCATTTAAGAGTGTCTCCTTCCAGACAGAAATAGCTCAGCGTGCAGCCATAAAAAACATGAATCAATTAATGTCTTCTATTAACTAGAAATGCAGATAAATCTCCTCAGTCGTGGGAATGCAAATTCCTGGCTCCTGTTCCTTCTCCCTCCCCTGTGCTCTTTGTGTTTGGCTTCTTCCTTAATTGATCTTTTCTGGATGTTGACTCCAGGTCCATGTGGTTATTTTTGCAGCTGATCTGGGGAACCCTGGGTTGCAGAAAGTTGTGTCAAAGAGGTGCTGGATCCTGCTCCAGCAGATCTTTATCCTGCTGGGGGAACAAGGAATCTGAAAATGACATCGGCCAGGGAGCACCGAGTTCATGAGGAGCGTGGGCTGGGCTGGGAGAGGGAGGCAGAGGGAATGGTTTCCCGTGGGGCACAGGGTGTGGGGTGCAGGGGAGCTCAGTGGAACGCAGCTGATCCAGGTAGGGCAGGGCTGTGTCCATGGAAAACCCCAGCTCACTGCTCCCGGCGCTGCAATCTCCAGCCTTGCCCAGCTCCAAGGAACAGAAGGAAGCAAAGAGTTTTGTTTCCTGCCCTGCTGTGCCAGCACTCCGTGCTCCTGCAGCCTGGGACCCTGGCACCATGTCCCCATCGCTGCACCTCATCCCCCTCCAGCTCCAGAGCCGCTCCCTGTGTCCCTGGAGTCCTCTGGAGCCCATGGAGCACCAGCTTGGGTTGGGTTGGCGTTGGCAATGCACTGCTGAATTTTGGCTGTGGTGGTTTTGGGTGTAAAATGCATCTTCTAATTTATAAAGGCCTGAAAATGTGGGTGAGGATCCACAATGCTCTGAAGGACCACAATGCTGGAGGAGGGCAGGGTTAGAATGGATTTTGGGAAGAAATTCTTTAGGAGTGGGGAGGCCCTGGCACAGGGTGCCCAGGGAGGCTGAGGATTTCCCATCCCTGGAAGTGTCCAAGGCCAGGCTGGAAAGGGCTTGGAGCAGCCTGGGACAGCGGAAGGTGTCCCTGTCCATGGAGGGGGATCATGGGGTGACTTTTGAGGTCCCTCCCAGCCCAACCCATTCCATGATTCTGTGATTCTGTGATTCTATTTCCGTTGCACCTTCTCCTGCAGTGGTCAGGCATGACCAGCAAGCAGCACCCAAGGGATTTGAGCCTCTCTTCTTCTTGCTAAGATGGGACCAACCACTGGCCATCCCCAGAGAAAAGGCTCCGTCCCAAAATCTGCCAGCTGCTATTTTGAAAGGGCAAAAATCCACCTTATTTCCACAATCTCTACATGAAAATAGGTCTGTGAGTCAGAATGCACACAGAGAAGGAGGCAAGAAGGCTTTAAATAATAGGATTCATTTAGCTAGAGCACCTAATCACCCCTGAGAATGAAAGATTAGTTAAAACAAAAGTGATTTTATCCAGGAAAGTAAAAGGGGAATCAGAGTTTGCTGGATCCCTCACAGGGAGAGTGCAGGGAGCTGGTGTTTAATGCTGTGCTCACCTGAAAGGCTCCAGCAGCCCCCGGGTGGAAACAGAACCACACCAATTTAGGAATTCCTGCAAAAAGATCTTCCTGGCCCCTTGCTTCTTCTGGAGCTGCTTTCCAGGAGGAGGAATCCAGAGGGAGCAGCAGAGGAGGCTTAGTCCTGGTTCACATCTGGAATAAAATGGTGCAATCCAGAACGGGTGGCTCAGTGCAAGGAATTTAAATCAAGTACAAACAGCCTCCACCGAGCTGTGCACACAGAGGGCTGGAGTGGAAGTTTGAGGCAGAAGAATATTTAGAAAAAATTCATTTTACTCCTTAAAAAAATCTGAACCTGCTGTGCACTAAAAAGTAATATTAGTCAAGGAAATTGATTTTAATTAAAAAGTTGAACCTAGTTATTGCTAAAGAGCTTTAAAAGGATTTTTGCTCTGATCTGTTCTTTCAAACTTGAGTTTTAGCCTGGTACGCTTTTAAATGATGAATATTAATTATTTCAGACTTCATTTAGTGCCTGACCATGCTAAAGATGTGACTGGAGGCTCTGATCTGTGCTGACACTCAGTGCAAACCTCAGATTTATTTTGCTTTTCTCAGGTGTGTGAACCTTGAGGTCAGGGTGATGCTGCATAACTGAGAGGCAGGAGGGAGAAAGGAAGGGGAAGAAAGTTTATACAAAGAGAATTTGTACAAAAAGCTGGCATCAAGCTTCCCTTTTGGGGACTGGAATTTCCTTAGAGCTGGTTTGATCGCCCCACGAAGAAACAGGGATCCCTAAGACTGTACTCCAAGTAAGATCTCAATTGTAATTACTGTCATCATCATGACTATTATCGTTACCAACAAGATAAGGAGGATATCTCTGGTGGGACGGGCAAGTGGTGAGGCGTTGGTGGGGAAAGTGGCATTTGGTTTGCTGAGACTGTTCCTTGGGGGAAGAGGCCATTCCCAGCCCTGCTTGTGTTTTTCAGTGGATCTGGGTCTCATCCACCTCGTGTGCCAGCAGAGTTGGCTGGGCAGGGTCCCACACCTCTGCCAGCTCTGGGGAGCAGCCATGGGGAACCAGAATGTACAGGGAAAATGGCAGGAAATTTACATTTTTATAGAAGGTACGGAATAGTCTTAGAGGACAGAGAAAGACCTTCAAAAACCAAAGCAGAGAGATGTTCTGCTGATGGAATGCTGGACTTTGGGCACAAAGAGGGGCAGGACCAGGCTTTTCCCTCCCTCAGGGTGAGGAGCAACCATGAAACCCCATCAGTCCCTTGCAGCTCTGCCCAGGTGTGGGATCAGAGTCTCCCTTGATTTCTGCTGTTTCTCAACATCCAGGCTGGAGAAATCCTTCACACAATAATTCAAACAGTCCTGGAGAAGAGCGCTGACTGGGAAGAGCAAACGCTGGGCAGAAGCCTGCAATCACCAGATAATGATCCCCTGCAGGAGCTCAGATCAGAAGGAGCTGATAAAAGTGCTACAAAGTGCCAGTATTGGCTCCCTTCTCCTCGCATGTTCCCATGAACCATCCCATGAGGGCAGGCCCTGAGTTAACAGCATCCACCCCAAAATCTGGGTGCAGAAATTGCACTGTGGCCTCATTCCTGGGGTAAAGACTCAACAGGTCTTGTTTCTCATCGTGCTTTGAAGGCTCCTGTCAAATCCTGGCTTATGGCTCCTTGAAGAGCTTTCTGGAGTGTCTGGATAAGGTCCTTTGGCAGGGAATGGGACAGGCAGGTCCTGCTGAGGACAGAGCTCAACCTTGAGCCGGTTGTCCTCTGAGGGGGGCTCCAACATCTCAGAGTTTAAAGCTGCTAAACCGTCTCTGCTTTCGTGACCTTTCCAGAACCACAGAACCATCACAGCTGGGAGAGGCTTTCAAGATGATCAAGTCCAACCATCAGCCCAGGATCACCATAACCACCCCTAAACCGGACCCCGAGTGCCTCCTGAGCACTTCCAGAGGTGGTGATTCCACCATGGCCTTTGGTGAGGCAAGCACTGGGCACAGCTGGTGACACCAGAGCCTCATGGGGGTTTAGTTGTGCTGGTACAGAGAAGGTGCCAGTGGTGCCACTGCCACGTGCCCTCCCGTCGCTCTGTGCCTCGCTCCCCTCGCACAGCAGAGCCCAGGGAACTGCTGGGCCTTGTGTCTCCATGCACAGGCAGGGAACGAGCTCTGGTGAGGGCAGGAGCTGGGAAAGCAGATGGGGAAAGCTGCTCTCCAGCAGCAGGGCTCCCGCAGGCACCACCAACCCAGCCACGCTCGCTCCGGGGCTGCAGGGGCAAATTCGGTGTGAATTGCACTCAAGCCAAGTCTGCCAAGCCCCATCTGATCCCAGCTGAGACAATCTAGGATGTTCTCGGTGGCAGGATTGGAGAGATGGAGACCAGGGTGTTGCATTTTGGCTGGTGAAAATATGAAGCAGACACAGCAGTGAAGGGATAAAGGGGATTTACCTTGGTTTTAATGGGATCCTGAGTGCACGGCTCGTCACAGGTGGAAACACACCGAGAGCACCCCGTATAACGCGGATACAATTTTTATGGACCTCACAAATCAGCACATCTACCTAAAATCCCCCAATGAGAAACTTAACAGATGAAGTCATTGTCTCCCTATTCTAATTACCCCCTAAATGAGATTCCAGTCCAGGTTACAAAATCTGTTCCAGAGAGAGAGAGACTCCATCCAAGGCTGGAGCCTCCAGGTCTGAGACAGTGCAGAGCTCTTGGCCTCCTGCTGTGAATGTTTGGTCTTCCCGCTTTGCAAAAGCCCCAAACTGAGCTGAATATCAGCCTGCAAGAATTCCAGATGTGTGGGGCTGAGGGACAGAGTGGGTGTAAAGGGTACAAGGAAAGGGAAAGGGTACAAAATGGATAAAAAGGGTATGAAAAGAAAAGACAAAAATCATCAGGCATCAGGGCAGAGTCACAGGAGAAGATGTCCCACGTGTCTTGCCCGAAGAGAGTGGTGGAAACCTCCTGTTGAACAGTGCTGAGAGAAATCTGAGACCCTTCTGCATCACAGGGATTTTTGCAAGTGATCCCAAGAGCTTGAGTTGCCCTGTGAAAAGCTCAGAGAGCAAACACAGGCTCCAGAATGTCTGGATCAGGAATCAGGGCAAAGGAAATGTCAGCAGGGCTCAGGCTGTCTGTGTTCCTCCAGTCTGATCCCAGTTCAGGAGCACTCACATTTTGTGGAGAAGGCATTCAGCTCTTTAGTGACCGCCCTATGGCTCATGGGGTAGAGAAAAAGGGAACATCACTGACAGAATTCCAGAGCTGAAAGCCCAGCAGCAGCTCACAAATGCTGGTGATCTCTCATTAGCATGGCTGAGTGATGACTGTACACGTGTTGGGCTTCTTGAACAATAAATGTCATATTTACATAACGTATAGGCTGATACAGGCAAATGTAAGCAGGAAATACATTCAATTAGGAAAGAAAAATTTGGGTTGGAAAGGAAGAAAATAAAAGATTGCTGATGCCTGCTGTAGGCAAAGGAGGAATTTCAGGAGATTTCTGGTCTCTGGCTCCCCGTGCTCTCACCGGCAGTCAGGGGCTTTGAGTCCCCCAGACACCCTGGAATTACCACATTTCAGCTAAATCGAGACTGGCTGTACCCTAAGGGCTGCTCTGCTTTGCTGCAGGGAAAGGAATTGTGTAGCACTGATGTTGTAACTTTGGGATTTGCTTTCAAGAATAAATATTGTATGAGCGCAAAATCCCTTCTATGACGTATCACTTGTCCCAGGAGAGCAGAGCTAATCCATTCTGGGTGCTGCCATCCCTGTTATCCCAGTGCTCTTATCAGCACTGTCTCAGATAACAAACCTGCTGTACACAGAAATCATGGGAGTTCATCTAATAAATAAACAAGTTAGAAAGGCTCCCAACACAATTTCCAGTAACTGAGCAGCTATTCAGGCTAATAAAGCCTGCTGGAGTGGGGATGGAGTTATGGTGTGTCCCAACAGCAGCTCCTGCTCCTTCTGGGGTTGATTTATCCCCAGCTCCAGCAGAGCACAGGGACAGAATAAGCCCCATCCTGATGGCGCTTCCAGGGCAGCTCTGTGAGGGTCCGGGTGGGTGATGAGTCTGAGGCCAGGACCTGCAACCACGCAGGACACACCAGCTCCAGCGGGAGCTGGGAATCCAGCGCTCCTGCACAGGGCCTGGGTCACTGGCTGAGGATGGCACTGGCACTGGCGCGAGATGGAGAGCAGAGCCATTGCCCTTTGGAGATGTCCCAGCTCAAGGTCACGGGGCTACAGAGGATCCACGGAGCCATGGGGATGGAAATCAATGGATGGAAACCCTGAGCCATGCAGGGCTTGCAGTGCCCCACAGCAGGCGGGCACAGGACATGCAGGAGCTGCAGGAGCTGTGCAGTGAGAGCTCAGAACAAACTCAGAGGTTCTGGGGGTGCTGGAGGCAGCAGGACTTTGTGGCAGAGGAGGGAGGGCAGCTGTGCACAGAGCAGGGTCCTTTGGGGACATGGGCAGCTGAAGAATCACAGAATCCCTGGGTGGTTTGGGTTAGAAGGACCTTAAAGCTCATCCCATCCCACCGCTGCCATGGGCAGGGACACCTTCCACTGTCCCAAGCTGCTCCAAGCCCCAGTGTCCAACCTGGCCTTGGGCACTGCCAGGGATCCAGGGGCAGCTACAGCTTCTCTGGGCACCCTGGGCCAGGGCCTCCCCACCCTCACAGGCAGCAATTCCATCCAAACATCCAATCTGAATCTCCCCTCCTTCAGCTTAAAGCCATTCCCCAAATCCCCTTTGTTTTTCACCCCTTTCTCCAAGCAGTGCCACAAGACAAGGAAAGCTGCTCCCTTCATCAAAAGCTGAAAATCAAAAACCCCTTCCCCACAGCCCTGTGAGCCTCCTGTGCCCAGCAGCGGTGCCCAGATCAGCTCAGCAGAGCCAGCTCTGGGAGATGGAGCTGTGAAACTCCACCAGGGCCTCTGGTACCTCCTCGGTGCCACCGCAGAGGTGCCTTTCTTCCTGAGCTGCCATGTGCAGCACCCAGAGGGATTCAGAGCCCTGCTAAGGCCACCAGCATGTCCCTGCTGTTGGCCACGGCCTCACGGGTGCTGTAGGAGAGTCTTGTCCCTTATCTCAGCTTCAGAAACCTCAAATACCTGGGATTAAAAGCGATAAATACAGCTGGCTTAAAGCACTCCAATCCTTAACACATTTGGCAGCTGAAAGTGCAAAGAGCTTGTGGCTGCAGGTTCAGAGCACTGCTGAAAATTTCAATGGGCGCTTTTTAGTTAATCAGGAGATGTCAGAGTTTGACTTTTATTGCACTTGATGGCTAAATCAACACTTTTTTGCTAATATCATCACTCAAGACTCTTGGCCAGCCTCACTGACAGCTTCAGGAGAGGGGAAGGCAGTGGGGGAGAGTGGCCTCTGTGATCTTCCTGTCAGTGATTTCCCCTCTCTGTTCCCCCAGCAGGGACACACCCAGGCTTTACTAGGTTTTCTCAACAAGCAAAGTATTGCCAAGTTTAAATATTGTTCCTGGCAAATGCAATTATTGAGGAAACAATCCCAGAGGAGTCTGGGGCCTGGCCGTGGGGGAGGCCTGTCCTCTGAGGCCCTTCCTGGTGGGTTTTACCTTCAGGGCTGATCTCATTCAGGGACAGGACCTGGTTTATTTTCACACTTCCTCTTTATCCTCTGAAGAGGGGGAAACCTTCCCATCACTTTCCTTGTGCAAGGAGACACCCCCAGAAGTCAAAGCGATCCTGTTTGAGATCTTCCTGCTCTCCCAAAATCCAGCGTGGGAAAGGCAGTTTGCTGCAGGAAGATCTGGGCTTGGGCTGAGCATGAGAAGAGACAATGAAATGCTCGGAATCAGCTCCTGTGTGTTGTAAATGCAAAGGAGAGGTTTCAGAAGGCTCCAGCAGGGCTGGGAGTGGGGTGTGTGTTGGCCTGGCTCACTTTGGGAACTCAGATATAATTTGTTCCTGAAAACAAAACCTGAAAGTGGAATTGCCATAAAGTGGCCCAGATGTGCCACCCTTGTCACCTCAGCAGCGCAGGGGGGACCTTCAGGGTGTGTCCAGTTTTGGGCCCCTCAGGACAAGAAGGACATGGAGGGGCTGGAGCGTGTCCAGGGAAGGGAACGGAGCTGGGAAGGGGCTGGAGCCCCAGGAGCGGCTGAGGGAGCTGGGAAAGGGCTCAGGCTGGAGCAAAGGAGGCTCAGGGGGAACCTTGTGGCTCTGCACAGCTCCTGACAGGAGGGGGCAGCCGGGGGGGTCGGGCTCTGCTGCCAGGGAACAGGGACAGGAGGAGAGGGAACGGCCTCAGGCTGGGCCAGGGGAGGCTCAGGGTGGACATCAGCAGGAATTTCTCCCTGGAAAGGGTGCTCAGGCCTTGGCAGGGGCTGCCCAGGGAGCTTTGGAGTCCCCATCCCTGCAGGGATTTAAGATGTTCAGATGTGGTGACTGGGCCAGTTTTAGTGCTGCAGTGAAACAAGATTGGATGATCCCAGGGGTGTTTTCCAGCCTAAATGATTCCACATTTCTGGGATTCCCAGCTTTTCAAAGCAGCCAGCATTACCCACGTGCAGTCAGTGTTGTGAAACCAGGCAAAGGTGCACTGAGCATGTAATTTTTTCATCCCAAAATTAAAGGAATCTGAAGGATACATCTCTGAGTGAGGGTAACAACTGAGGTAACTCCATTGGGCTCATTTACATGTGCATGACCTGACTGAGGTTTTACCTGATTGCACCCACAGCTCTGGTCCCATCCTGCTCACAATTCCAGGATATCTCCATGTGCTCCTGCCAGACATGATTTGCTGTATCCTGTCCCAGTTCTGCCCCAATCACAGAACTATCAGTTTCCTCCTGCTTATTTCTAGGTAGGGTGTTTATTAATCCTCTCATAACACTTTTAACTTTCTCTCACACCATTTTTAGGAGGAGAGGTGCTATTTTTATTACAGCCAGGTACCTGTGCTCAGATTAAAGCCCACATTGTCAGTATAACCAATTTACTAATGCCAGATTATTATTCCTGTGTTTCTTTTATCAGCTGAATTCCCTACACCGAGTCCTTTCTTTATACTGTCAAATATTCCAAAATTCTGCTTGTACCTTTTCTGGCACTTCTTGTGCTCAGAGTTGCATCCTCCTTTCCTTGAGTTGTCCTGGAATTTCAAATCTGCTTGGATTTTATGCAGAGCTCACTTTTCGCTGCATAAGACAGAGGATCCCTCTCAAAATTTCTGTGCTGCTCGCAAGAGAAGACGATGGCATGGAGGAAATGCAGCAGAGCAGCCACTTGGTTTTTCAGAGGCCTAATTTTGGCATCTTGCCCTGACAACTTGATTGCACCTTTACTGGAGTTCTGGGGTTTGGGGTCACAGCGCAATTTGGGGACAACAAACAAACTGGGAAATGTCTCTTCCATCCTGCAGGGTGGTTTTGGTCCTACAGAGGCCATCAGCAGCTGTGGGACCTTTGGGTTCACAGCAGATCAACAGCAACGAGGCTCTGGGTGCTCAGTCCCTAAGGCATTGTAGGGACCTGGCACTGGGAGCAGGCAGATCCTGGTAGGCTCAGTGAGCAGCTGTGTTAAAATTTGGGACTTTGAGGATCAGTTCTGGGTTTTTGCATTGTTCTGGGGAGTTCTGAGCCTTCACCTGTTTGCACTGGTCCCAGTTTCTGTCCCCCTGCCCCTCTCTTCAGCCGATTCCTTGTTCTCCTGCCAGCCCAAGGCTGGGCTTTTCTCCTCTTGCTTTCCCTATACTTCTCACAATCCCATCTCCAATGGACAGGAATGTTCCATCATCCCAATGAGTTTGATCTTTCCTGCCTTCCCATCTTTCTTGTCTCTCTCTGCCTGAGCTCTACTCAGCTCCTTTTCCTCTCCTTTCACGTTGTTTCTGACCCCTCCTTTTCTCTCTGTTCTTTTTTGGTGACAAACTTCAATCTTTGTGCATCCATGGCCAGAAAGGCAGCTCCTGTTGTGGGGATCCCAGGGCAGGTGACACAGATGTGGTGACACAGCCCTGGGAGCCAACAGCCTCGTCCCTGGCTGCATCCCTGGGACACCCAGCTCAGGCCACATGGACAAGTGCCAAGTGCCAGCCTGGCCATGGAGGGGCCTGAGGGACACAGAGTACCCCCAGGACAGAGAGCAGCCTCAGGGAATCCAGTGATTTACTCTAAACAGTTTTATTGAGCAAGTTTTGGACATTCAGAGCTTTTGCAGTTTGGTCTAAGACTAAAAGGTGGGGGAAAATAAGAATTATTCACACCCTGAGTGCCCTACCAAGCCCTGCTTTAAAACAATCAAACAGTTAATAAAATACAGGCAAATCCTTTCCTTGCCATTTCTCACTGGGAAAAGGATGATTTCTTTTTTTCCCCTGAATATGAAAGAAGTAAAAATAAAAATCCACCTTGAGAGATACAACAAGCGAAGGGTTCAGCCTAATTAATTCTGTTCGTCAAGTCATTATCACCTAGCAGCAGGTGAAGAGGAGCTGCTAGACAGACTGATACTGAGGCTTTGGTGTTTAAACTGACCCTAAAGATTCCTGAGATATCCTCTCCAAGAATTCCCCCCGAGCACATGAAGAAGCAGGGGACAGGAGGAAATTATTTTGTGCCCGGTGTTCAATTCTGTTCTGCAGCATTGCAGCGGGGGCTGCTTTTCCAGATCTGCCTCACACAGATGGGAGCACTTAACTTGACGCATGGATCTTTTCCTTCCAGTACCTGAAGGAGCTACAGGGAAGATGGAAGAGATTATTTACAGTGGATGGAGGGACAGGATAAGGGGAAATGGTTTTAAATTGAAGGAAGGCAGGGACAGATGGGATATTGGGAAGGAATTGTTCCCTGGGAGGGTGGGGAGGCCCTGGCCCAGGGTGCCCAGAGAAGCTGTGGCTGCCCCTGGATCCCTGGCAGTGCCCAAGGCCAGGTTGGACATTGGGGCTTGGAGCAGCCTGGGACAGTGGGAGGTGTCCCTGCCATGGCAGGGGTTGGGCTGGATGGGCTTTCAAGTCCCTTCCAACCCAAACCATCCTGGGATTCTGTGATTCCCTGATTCTGTGATTCCCTGATTCTCTGTCTCACAGCAGCCTTTGTGTCTGGCCCCGGCTGTTGTCTGTGGCTGGGGCTGTCACCTGCCTGTCACTGTCTCCATTCCCATTCCTGGGCTCACTTTTCTTTCTGTTGGCAGAGAGGAACGCATTAAACCCGGATTCCTTTGGAGCCCATGCATCAAACCCTGCCCTCAGATCCAGCTCCACTCCCCCAGGGCTTTCGTTCTTGAGATACTGCTCAAGTAGTTTGAATCATGATCTCATCAGAGACAATAAAACGCTGAAGAGGGTTCTTAAGTGCTCGGTTTAAGCTGCTGTCAGGGAATGTGCTGCTAACATAACTAATACATTCTCCATTTCCACAGACATCATTCAATTTAGTCCCGAAGTTACCCTTGGTCTGTATTAATTTGGGGTCAGACCAATCCGGCATTGAGGGAAAACACATTTATGCCAAAGTTCGAGGATTACAAAGGAGGTTGAGGGTAATGAACAATCCCACTTAGAAAACATGTATTATTCATGCATGCACATGTGCACTCTCACACAAAACACTTTTCTGAACAAAAACACAAAGCCAGAAGACATGGGGGATAAAACCACGGAAATAGCAACAAGTTCAGAATAAAAAATTTCCATTTTTTCCTTGAAAATATCATTTGCAGAAAAAATGTGCGGCTTTAATCTAAGTCTCAATTTCCTTTTGGAGGAAGAATTGCCAATCACATTATTCCTGTGTCAGAAAGGAGTTGATTTCCCAGGCTCCCAGTGAAGCCCATGTTACAGAGCCACATCTCAAGCACTTTGTTTACCCTGATTCTAAGGAGGAATCGCTGGCACAGCTTTACTTTCACTGTTCATAGGTTCCAAATAAACCCCGGGAGTTTTGGTGCCTCGGTCTGAGGTCAGTGGAGTTCACTTGAGGCAAAACCAGACAAGGGAACCAGGCTGAGCTGTGCACCCTCAGAGCTCTGGCTGGGGTCAGGGCTGGGTGGGGGGCAGCCAGTCCCAAATGAGCCCCTGCCTGCTCTGGGGGGACAGATGTGGCAGCCAGAGGTGCAGTCCCCTTGATTGGTGTCCCATTCCCTGCTCAGAGACCCCACACTGACCCCATGACAGATCCCGTCCCCTCAGCCCTGGAGGAACATCTGGAGTGACCCTGCCCCTGTGCCCAGCCCTGGGGGCACATCTGCAGGGCTGTGCCCAGCTCTGGATCCTCAGCCCAGCAGGGACAGGGAGCTCCTGGAGCGGGGCCAGCAAAGGCTGCGCAGCTGAGGAAGGGCCTGGAGCAGCTCCGTGCCCAGGAAAGGCTGAGGGAGCTGGGGCTGCTCAGCCTCCAGAGGAGCCCCAGCTGAGAGGGGCCCTCAGGCCTGGCTGGCCCTGGCTGCAGGGAGGCTCCGAGCAGGGCCCGGGCTCTGCTGCGGGGGCCCAGCGATGGCACCAGAGCAACGGGCAGGGACTGAGCCCAGGGAGCTCCCCCTGCCCAGGAGGCACAACTTCTTCCCTGGGCAGTGCCCAGCCCTGAACAGAGCCCAGAGAGGGCTGGAGTCTCCTCCCTGGGGATATTCCAGAGCTGCCTGGACACAATCCTGTGCCCTGAGCTCTGGGATGGCCCTGCTGGAGCAGGGAGGTGGCACCAGATGGGACCCACTGAGGTCCCTCTGGCCTGACCCATCCTGGGATTCTGGGATTCACTGGGTTAAAATTTGAAAGAAGATTGAAAATTTGGCCCCTAAAAGTAACTCTTGCAAAGAAATCTGCCGGCTGTGAAGATGAGAGGTTGGTACAGGTCAGGCTCCCAGGGGTGGATGCTCCATGGTTGGGTCTGAGAGGATTCCATCCAAGTGCCCCCAGCCCCCTGGGGACAGTGGCACTTGGCAGTGGCACCATTCCACCTCCAGCCACTCCCACCTTGTCCAGGAAAGGGGAAGTGCTAAACAAGGTTTTGGAAGGTCTGGTCAGAACAAGAAGGTTCCACATCCCTGCCCTCCTACAATGACCTGCATGCAGCTCCCAGATTTCACTGCAGGGAGAGTGAGGAGTCCAAAGCTCCAGAGTGCCCTGAGTCACTGGGCAGAGCCCTCTGGGTCACTCTGGTGATCCCCAGGAGAGTCACTCCTCAGCTAAATATCCTAAACATCAGCAGGAGTGACGCTGTGCCTGGCTTGGGTTGCACAGGCCATTCCTACCTGGCTTTCTCTGTCACTCAGCCTCCTCCAAAGGGGCAATTTCTCAGGAGATCTCCCATCCCTCTTCTCTGTGCTGGGACATTGCACCAGGGCAGTGATCGCCACAAGAGGAGTTTTAGAAATCCACTTTCAAATCCAAACGTCCCAGCTAGAGCAGGGATAGTGTTGTATCCACAATGGGATGCAGTGCCAGCTGACTTCTAGCATGGATAAAAATTGCAGCTGACCGTTATCCCAGGCACTATTATCTGCCTGGGAGACATTATCCAACAGAAACCAGAGACTGGGATTGCTCAGGGCTTGTCTAAGGAAGACTTCCCCATCCCTGGAAGTGTCCAAGGCCAGGCTGGACAGGGCTTGGAGCACCTTGAGATAGTGGAAGGTGTCCCTACCCACGGCAAGGGGTGGAATGGGATGAGCTCTGAAATTCCTTCCAACCCAAATCATTCTGTGATTCTGTGATTAATTTGTAATTATTATTATTATTATTATTATTATTATTATTATTATTATTATTATTATTATTATTATTATTATTATTGACTCATGGAACTTCAGTAGGACCTCCAGAACCTGAGATCAGAGCTTTCTTTACCAGCATTGTGTGGCTTCAGGAATAAAGAGTTGCTCCCCACAGTGCTGAGGGTTTCAGTGGTGATGGCACAGAAAGTGTTGCTACACCCAATCTGAACACGTGAGAGCTGAAATGTCCCCAAGGCAGTCGTGGAGTCTGAGCTCAGACACTGCTCGGGGTGGGATGGATTGGAATTGGCCCATTCCCCTTCACCACCAAAGAGTCTGCAGTGATTGGTTTGGATGGGGCTGCTGGTGCTCGCAGAGGTAACATGGGCAGGGAAATTCCTCCCAGAGGAGCAGTTTTGGTCACCCCCTCCTCCAGCCCAGCCAGCAGCTGTGACCCCAGCTGAGGTTCCTGCCTTCCCAGGCACAAGCAATCCAGCTGCTGGGACATCTGGGGACACTGCAGCCTCCAGAGCCACCACCTCCTGCCAGGGCTCCTCGATCCCCCAGGGGTGATGGGACCTGTTCTGCTGGGGCTCATTCCCCTTCTGATCTCAGCCCTGTGCTCAGCTCTGCTGAGCCCCCTCAGACAATCACAATTAACACCACGGCTGTAATTATTGCTGTTATCATATTACTGGTATTATTCTTGTTCCAACACAGCATTTTTGTCTCATTATGCTGTTTCTGTTTTGACCATTATTCAGATAACAAAGCCAGATGCTCTGCCTTGCTTCAGAGCTCCCTTGTGCTGGTTGCTGCCACATCCCCTGCGAAAAGTCAGTCCTCACCCTGAAGCACTTAAAAACCTAATTAGAGCAGACAGACCGGCATCATCTTCGTCTACCAGCAGCTTCAGGAGCAAACCCCCACTCTTCAGGACATTCAAGGTCACTTTGCCAGATTTCCTGAAGATTTGAGAGAGCTCTCAACATTCCCAATGCCCGTTATCCCAGTGTTGTTTTCCTAATTCCTCCTGAACTACGCATGCAGACTCAGGCAGGTGTTCACCCTGTTTATTTCTGTCCATCCTGCACATTGTCTCCCTGACATGTGTCCTTTCACTTAAATGTATTTTTTTTAAGATCCCAGACTATAAATAAATGGCTTAAGAAGAAAGACATTGAGAATAAGAGCCATGGAGGGGCTGGAGCGTGTCCAGGGAAGGGAACGGAGCTGGGAAGGGGCTGGAGCCCCAGGAGTGGCTGAGGGAGCTGGGAAAGGGCTCAGGCTGGAGCAAAGGAGGCTCAGGGGGACCCTTGTGGCTCTGCACAGCTCCTGACAGGAGGGGGCAGCCGGGGGGGTCGGGCTCTGCTGCCAGGGAACAGGGACAGGAGGAGAGGGAACGGCCTCAGGCTGGGCCAGGGGAGGTTTAGAGTAGATATGAGGAAAATTTCACCACAGAAAGGGTGGTCAAGAGCTGGAACAAGCTGCCCAGGGAGGTGGTGGAGTCCTCATCCCTGGAAGTGTTCAAAAAAATGTGTGGATGTGGCACTTGAGCACATGGACTAATGGTCCCCATGGTGGTGGGGCTGGGCTGGGGGTTGGATTTGATTTTAAAGGTTTTTTCCAACTTTCTGTGATTCCGCAATTCCAAACTGCTGCTGGAAACGAAAGGCTCTTCCTGGCATTGCAATTTCCGGGAAGTACCCGTGTTCCACAGTGCTGGACCAGGGATCCACGGCTCCCCAGGGGCTCCCATCCCACTGCCAGGGGTGCAGGGTGCGCTGGCTGAGCTCCCCCTGCCCAGGCAGAGGAGCAGCACTGCTGATGCCAGGTCCTGTCTCCAGACCCTCCTCCTTCCCCTTCCCACACAGCCAGGCTCATCCAGAGGGGCTCTAACACTTGTCTGGCGCTGCTCAAACCCATCCCTGGCTCTCTGATTTCTCTGCAAGTTCATCCAATCACTCCAAACACCACAATTGGAGCCTCCATTGATGTTGCTGTTTCCCATCTTTTCCAAAAGGTGACTGTTTGAAATGATGGATGAGCCAAGAGCTACAGTGCTCATTTGCGCCGTCTGCAAAGCTTTTCCGTGACCGGAAAGCTGCGGACATGGATGATGTAGGGCTCCTCCACAGCCTCGTCATTAGGAGCTTGTCCCAAAGTTGTTCCAAAGCATTGTTCAGGTGAATTGGCTGCGAGCAGTGACTGCTCAGCTGCTGCTGCCACACCCTCGGCTCTGAGGACGCTTGGTTTCACCGCAGTATCCAATTCTGGTGTGGATAAACCTGCTGAAAGCCTGCTGAGGAGGGATTGGCATTGTCTCCAGAAAGTATCCCATGTGGACACCCAGTGAAGCGCCAGGATGGGAGCGAGAGCTGTGCAGGGGGTGTCAGGTGTGATGGCACTCACAGGTCACCTTCAGGGACAGCAGATTCTGGGAATGCTGATGGTGGAATCATGGAATCACAGAATGGTTTGGGTTGGGAGGGACCCTAAAGCTCATCCAGTGCCACCCCTGCCATGGGCAGGGACACCTCCCACTGTCCCAGGCTGCTCCAAGCCCCAGTGTCCAGCCTGGCCTTGGACACTGCCAGGGATCCAGGGGCAGCCACAGCTTCTCTGGGCACCCTGGGCCAGGGCCTCCCCACCCTCCCAGGGAACAATTCCTTCCCAATATCCCACCTAAATTTCCCCTCTGTCAGTTTGAACCCATTCCCCTTGTCCTGTCACCCCAGTTCCTGATCAAGGTCCCTCTCCAGCTTCCCTGGAGCCCCTTCAGGCCCTGGCAGGTGCTGTGAGGTCTCCACACAACCTTCTCCTCTCCAGGCTGAACATTCCCAGCTCTCCCAGCCTGGCTCCATAGGGAAGGTGCTCCAGTCCCTTTATCCACTTCATGGCCTCCTCTGGACTCACTCCAACAGTTCCTTGTCCTTCTCATGTTGGGGACACCAGAACCGGGCACAATTCCAGGTGGGGTCTCAGCAGAGCAGAGAGAATCCCCTCCCTGGCCCTGCTGCCCACACTCCTTTGGATGTTCCAGCACATCCCTCCAGTGTGAGCTCCTGGGACCACTAATCCCATCTTTTCCCTGCTGAAGCCAGCAGTACAGTTGATACCGGTTTTAGTAAGAGCAGAATTAGGCTGAATTTTTAAAAAGGACCATCTGATTCTCAGTCTGGATCCCTCTGGAGCAGATGCAGCACACGGAGGGGCCATTTGCAGTCTAATACAACAGAGATGGAATTATTGTTCCCTGAAATACATACATATTCTCCAAATCTGCCACTTTCTATTAGAATGCTGCAGAAGCCCTGGGAGAATGACGACATTTTTATCCAAAAGGTTAAGCAAAACATAATGAATGGAAAAGATGAGCTGTGACAGAACCGAAGCAGGAATTTTCAACTTTTGAAAAACATCCAGATATTTAAGGCCTTTTAAATGAACTTGAGATGTTGTGTGAAATCCATTCCATAGCAAAACACTGAAATACACTTTTTAAATTCCAAGTAAACCAACCTTCTGAAAAACATTCCACAAATATTTTTAAGAAGCCAGTGCACTGTGTCCGAAACACGCTCCCGCAAAATCAAAACTTGGCAAATCTTCTTGGCCTGTAGCTCCCTCCCTCCCTTTCCTTCTGGGAGCAGGATGGGATGAGCCTCTCCTGGGGCAGATGTGGACACACAAGATTCCAAGGGATGTTCCTTGATAATCTCACACCTCTCCCTGTGCCATGGGAGGTCGTTTCCCTGCTCGGCAGTTGCTGGGGTAGCAGGGAATGTCCTCCAGCTGGTTTTTTTTGGATATCACATCTTTCTCATTTCTAAGCTGCCTCTTGCCAAGGGGGCATTTCATGCAATCTCATCATTTTCCCATATCCAACGAAAAACCAGTCTGGGGACCCTGATCACAAGGCAGGACACTCTATCTCTTATTTGCACTTGGCAGTCACAGAGGGAAAGTTCATTTCTCCTCCTGTAGCACCATTATTTCAACAATGCAATTTTTCACTGATGCAAATTGAAATGTCTCCTCCATTTTTTCTTTCATAGGGAAAGCACAGGTCTGAATTGCAGAGATCACGCTGAGGGATCTGCACCTTGTTTTGGGGAATGTGGGGATTTTTCAAAGCTGCCAGGAAGTGCTGAGGGTCATGGGATCAGAATTCACCCAAACTTTCTTTGATTTTCCCCATTGCTGACTCTTCCAGAGGAGCAGATTATTTAATTTTGTCCTTCCTTTAGATGCAGGGCTGGCCCAGGCTGCTGCTTTCCCTATTTCCATGGGTGCAAAGAGATCCTTGGGAGCAGGGCTAGGAAGAACTGGGAGTTTGTAGGGTGATGTTGTTCCACCGCTCCCAGTATGGCCAGAGCCTCCTCACCAGGGCCTGGCAAGAGGGAGCAGAGAGGATGATGATGATGATGATGGTTCCCTGTTTTACAGCTTCTCAAAGCCCCAGTCTTACTGCAATTCCAACTCTAATTCTCCCAAGAAATCTGCCAGATCCTCCTGGAGAGGTTTTGGAGAATGTGGAATGTGTGAAGTGGTTTTAGTACCAGAGTCAGGGCATGCCCACGAAGCTGCTTGACATTTTCCCCTTATTTCCCCACTTGAGGGAGGGAGGTCACCTCACCCAACCTCAGCCACCCAAGGGTCACCTCATCTCCTCACAAGTCCCTGGGAAAAAGCCACCTAAAATGCCTAAAATGTACAGAAAGAGCTGAGTGCCCTGAGTAAGGGAGTCCAGGCGAGGGGGTGAGAGCAGGCATCCAGCCTGTGCATGGATTAAATTGGAGGGATGAAATAATCCCAGGAGCAAGCAGGAGCAGCTGCATGTGGTGGGATTGATCTCTGACTGCATCCCTGGCATCTCCTGTTTCCATGAGGGTGGCAGCAGCCATGCAATAAATGCCCCTTCGTGTCCCAGAGTCACCCAGCTGCAGGAGGGGTGGTAAATTTGGCTACGCTGCGGCACGGATGGGGCTCTGAGCAACCTGGGCTAGCGGGAGGTGTCCCTGCCCAGGGCAGGGGGTGGCACAAGAGGAGCTTAAAGGTCCTTTCCAACCTAAATCATTCCATGAATCCACGATCCTATGATTTCCTGGCTGCATGATGGGAATTCTGCAGTGCTGGAGCCTCAGAACCAGTCTGGAGGGCAACAGATGCTTTCAGAAATGAACCCGGTGCCCACGGAGATGCTCTGCTGGCTGTGCCATCACCGTGGGTTGTGACAGCAGTTGGCAAAGATGCCCCTTGACACTGGTCAGAGAGAAATGCACACAGCAGAATGCCCAAATTCCTTTTGAAGTCATCATTTGGTAGAATTTCTCCAAAATCCCACTCTAAACTTATGAAAGAAAAGCCATTGGAGCCGTGTTTACAGCTCCATGGGGCCTCACCAAGGACAGCTGTGGGTGATCCGTGTTTATCCCTCAGGAAAGCTTGTGCTCTCCTTTCCCAGCAAAACCTGCAGATCCTCGTGAGGATCCCATGTCCTTCCATGCTCTGTCCCCAGCAGGGACACAGAGCACCCCCAGGAGCAGCTGCTCACAGCTGGAGGGCAGCCACCAGTAGCTGCTTCTGGTCCCTACTGGGTACAGGCAAACATTTGGTGGAATATCCCAGAAAAATCTGCTTGGCTGTGGATGAAGAGCCCTGGGCTGACCTCAGGAATTCTGTGATTCCACCTTGCCCGTGGAATCACAGAATCATTCAGGTGGAAAAGACCTCCCAGATGAGCCAGTCCGAGCTTTGAATCCCACCACGTGTGCCACGAAACCACATGGGACCGATCAGGGGAAGGAACGAGTCCAGGTGGGAAGAGAACTGGAAGCTGACACATCACGAGCTCTCAGCAGGGCTTGTGCAGCAGCAGAGCCCGGCTGCCAAAAGGGCTTTGCCAGGATACGTGGAGGGAAGGAGGGATGAACCAGTGCCCTTGTCCCTCCATGGATCCACTGTGCCTGTGGGAGCGCACGGCAGGAAGCAGCCCTGCCCAGCCCTGGAAAAGGAGTTGTGGGTTGAGCTCCTGCTGGTCCCACAGGAGAGGACACCTCAAATGGCGGCTGGCCAAGACCTGGCTGTGTCTGTCACACCCACATCCCCCAGGAGCTGCACTTTGGGTGGGTTTGGCTCCAGGACGGAGCAGACACCACCAGGCGTCACCTGGGGCTCGGGCCCTGCAGGCAGCAGGCGCTCCTTGGGCAGGTCCCCAAGGCTCTGCCTCGCCCTCCAGCGCACCCAGTTTGAGCCTGGCACCGACACCGCTGCGGCTGCCACGCGGCCCCTCGGAGGCTCTCGCCTTTCAGGGAGGGTGAATGGCTCCGTGAGTGCCCCAGATCCAACAGAGTCATGTGGCTCCAGCTTTATTTGCTGTTATTGCTGCTTTCAAGTGGAAAATTGATATAATAGCAGTCCTTTCTCAGCACACAGCAGTCTGCACATTTGTACAATGTTCTTTGAGGACGATCAGCAGCCACTGGCATAGAAAAGTGACAGATGCTGTCTGCAAATAATGAGCTGAAGCCGTTTCCTTTGGAAGAGAACTCAAGCAAAGTCCCTTTGAGTTTGAAAAGCCAAAGAGGTTCCCATGTGTCCTCAGAAGCTGCTCGGAAAAGGCACTTTCTAGTGGCTCATGTGGCATAATTATTTTTTTAACTGTTTCTCTCACACCAACTTCTCTGGAGAGAGGGAACGACCCAGTTCCTGTTTACTGAGCATTTCCTACTGGGGACAGGCATGAAAGAGAATGAAGTTTATGGCTTATTCTGCTACCTCCTCTAGTGCTCCATATCCGCACAAATCACGGGGATAAGGAGCATAATCATGGATAAAGCACATCCCGCACCTTTGGGAGCCTCGCGTTTATTCTTTGCAACTCACACCAAAATTGTTTCAGCCCCCGCGATCTGTGAGGAGTCTCACACTTGTGAGATTGAAGGAGGACCATTGGGATGCTTCATCCCGAGCCTTTGATCCTCTCTGCTTCCTCCCTGCTTTTATCTCACGCAGACACAGTCGTGTGCCAGACGTGCTTCCCCTGATGGAGTTCGATCAGGTGCTCAAATTCCTCCCCTCACCTCAGAGCGCTACAAAGAGCAAGCCCAAATTACTGAAAATGAAGGATTCAAAGTTTCCTAGCCAGAGATTTCCAGCCCTGTCAGTGAACTGCAGACACAGTTTGCCTTTAATGATGGAAATCTGATTCTTTTTGGAATATGGACATTTCTGCACTTGATATTTTTTGATTATTGCCACAGTCCTGAATCCTGAGGATGAAATCAGGCTCTGGGAGCCTTTGCTCTTGAGGTCTTAGAGAGAACTGGTATCTTTGCACGCTTCTGTGGGGAACTGAACCTACAGAAGGGACCTGATGGGGCTTCTCTCCAGTAAAAACAGCCCGTGGTAAACTATCCCTCTCATTAGAGGCTTTAGAAAGTCTCTAAGAGTTGATTTTGTTCCAGCGTGACCTACTCTCCTGGGCTCCTTTAACAGTGAAATTCCAAGCAAATCCCAGGTAGGATGCTGTAATTCCCCACACATTAGCTGGGATTAATGGTGAGAGCTGTGTTCCACAGCACATTAAATCACAAATGGATCAAAATAACGAGACACCATCCCTTAAGGCATCAGGGGGTAGAGCTGAGGCACAGCCTCAATCTTCATTCTGTTCCTTATTTTCAAAAGCATCATTTGCAAAACTCCTCGCGGCGTTTCTCCCTCGATTCCTTTTACCTCTTTCCTTTCTGTCTCTTTCTGCACATCTATAGCTGAGAAGCATTGCTGGGCAATTTTAGAACAGTGCAATGTTGTGGGGAATTAATTAATACTGGTAATTATTGATGGGTTCTGTAATGAAATGCATATAACAAAGGAGATTAAAATTAAGGGATTCTACTTAATTGTGGCCCTCCAGTGCCTGGAGGGAACTACAAGAAGGATGGAGAGAGACTTTACAAGGGATGGAGTGACAGGGCGAGAGGGAATGGCTTCAAACTGAAATAGAGCAGGTTTTGACTGGATAATAGAGAAAATTCTTAGTTCAGAGGGTGGGGAGGCCCTGGCCCAGGGTGCCCAGAGAAGCTGTGGCTGCCCCTGGATCCCTGGCAGTGCCCAAGGCCAGGTTGGACATTGGGGCTTGGAGCAGCCTGGGGCAGTGGGAGGTGTCCCTGCCATGGCAGGGGTGGCACTGGATGGGCTTTGAGGTTCATTCCAATCCAAACCATTCTGGGATTCCATTATGATTCCAGATTCTCTCTCAATAATTCCCTGCAGCTTTGCTGCCTTTAAAATTTCCCAGCTCTGGAGTCGAGAGCTGAACAGAGATTTTGTTCAGGGTTGGGGTTTCTCTGGCTGGTTTTGCTCTTGGCTGTTCAGGGGTGGTTTTTTGCTGATGTCATTATTTGTTGACTGGGACTGTGGGTTTTTTTGAGCTCAGTGATGTTCAATGAACTGTGCTCTGTGAGATGGAGAACCTTGGCTCTGAAGGGATAATCATTTAGTGACAGCAAAGGACAATAAGGTTGCAGACTAGAGAGAGTAAAAAATCCCCATCCCCAAAGTAGCAGAGCAAGGACAATCCATCTCTCTGCCTCGGCTCGCAGGGAAGGAGTTGTTTGGGGAGCAGCCTGCATGGTTCAGGGGAAAAACCAGCAGCTCCAAGGAAAATATTCATCCCATCCTGGGTCTGGAATAGTCTGGGTGAAAGCAAAACCTCACACAAGAGAGCTGTGAGCGCTAAAGACTCTGCAAATTAATCTGCAGGTGCCAAAAGCTGAAAAAAGGGAAAACAAGCGACCGTGTGGGGACAGGGTGAGGATTCATCCAACGTCATGTAGGAATCAGGCCTGGAGACAGGCTCCAGGTCTGGAGAGCAGCTCCTCACACACAACCCCATCCCTGTCTCCCTGCAGTCCCTGCATCTGTTATTATCTTCTTCCAAACTCGCAGCACGAATGGAAGAGACCCCTCCCAGGCACGGTGACCCCGAGCAGCGGGAGGGCACAGAGGAGTCCTGTTTTCTGGAGCACTGTGTGCCCATGGAGTCCCAAGCTGCCTTCTCCAGCAGCTGCGCGCGCAGGGCACACATTTTCCCCCAGAAGAAATGAAATCAAACCAAGTGAGAACAGGAGGAGGCTGATCCAGGAGAGGCTTAACCCTTCCTCGGCTGTGGAGAGGGGGAGGCTCCAGCCGGGCTCTGGAGCCAGCAGGACATGGATAACGAGCTACAGAACATCCCTGCAGGGAGGGATCCAGATCAAAGGGACAGGGACTGGCCCTGGAGGACAGTGCCACATGTGCAGATGGAAGGTCAAGGGAGGAGCTGGAGCAGCCTGTGAAGCCCTTAAAAAGCAGCTCTGAGGACAGGCAGGGGCAGGGGCTTGGCCTCGGCCTCAGGCAGGGACAAACAGCTCCTCTGAATTGTCTTGGGTTATTTTTGTCTCTACTTTGGTGCTTCTAAAGGAAGGCTGAACACCCCTGCTGCCACAGGAGCCATGAGCGCTTTTGCCTTCTCTCTGTACAATTTCCCAGATGAATGAGCAACAGGGGGGCTTTGGGAAGGTGGTCCCATGGGAAAAGCAGCCTCTAGGATCTCTGTCTCTGTGTTTGCCGTTCTCTGTGGGGACAGGGAGGGGAGCGTTGGGTACTTTGGGTGACCATTAGGCTCAGGGTCCCTGTCCTGGTGGGGCTCGGAGTGGCTGTGCCCTGCTGTGCCCTCTGGGACTCCGGGTGGGTTCCCAGGGGATGGTGAGCCCAGTTTGGGGCCCGTGGTCTCCATCTGCATGGGGAATTGGCTCCTGATTCAGGCAGACAGATGGGGCAGAGGTTTGAAAAAATCCCCGAGGGCAGCATGGAGGGGAGCTGGGGGGCTGGGAGGGAGCATGCAGCGTGCAAAGCGCCAGGAGCCCAGGCTGAGGCAGGCAAGGGCGGGAGGAGGCCGCCAGAGCAGCGCAGGATGAATTGCCCGGCATCCCCCCCCCCGCCAGCATCCCTGCATCCCTCCCACGGCAGCATCACACCCTCCCTTCCTGCAGCTCCCTGCGCCTGCAGAGGCCTCTGCTTCCTCCAGCACAGAGGCCACCTCCTCCTGCCGAACTGCCCAGTGCAGAATTCATGGGAATTGTGCCTTACCTTGCCTGCACGCACTCCGGGGGTCGTGGGGCCCGAGCGGGGCTGAGGCCCCGTGGGGCCTGGGCCGGGGCAGCTGCGTTGTCCCAGCGTTCCGGCAGCAGGGACACGGTGAGAGCCTGGCAGAGGAGCAGCAGGGACACGGTCACAGCCTGTAGGGGTGCAGCAGGTTGCAGACACACAGCAGACACACGGCCGGGCACGGCTCTGCTGGGCAGGCTCCACCACGGGCTACACCAGGAGCGGGCTCGGAGCAGCAGCGCTGAGGTGGGGACAGGCACGGAGCTCCCCGGGAACGAAACCCACCCGGTCCCAGCTCCTGTGCTCCCTGCTCGGTACCTCGTGGCTGACTGCAGCACAGCCCTGGCTGCCTGCTGCCAGAACAGCTGGCTGCCAGCGATGTACGGAGTGATCGATATGTTTGGCTTTTCATCCATCGTGTGCATCTGCTTTCATGCTTTCAGGATGGCAATGAGATTTGAGAGCAGATCTGAACTTTGTTCTCGTGTCATTCACCGTCTGTGGCCTGAATCCAGAGTCCAGGCAGCCTGCTGCTGCTCACCTGGCCCTCTGGAGAGCAGGGTTAATGACAGCCCCTCCTCGTCCTCCCCCAAAAAAGCGCCAGGTTTAGAATCTGAAAAATCCGCCCAGCACAGCCGGGCACTCTCCTCCACAGACAGACAAGGCTCTGGAGTGAAAGCCAGAGGAAAAACAGAGCTCCCAGTTTGTTTACTACCTCTTGGCACACATCCATCCCCAGCTTTTTATATCCCACTGCCAGGCTCTGCAGCCTGGTTGAGCAGGATGAGCTCTGCCCCGGCTCCCGGCGCTCTGGGGGCACATCCTGGGCTGTTCCCGGGACCCTGCTGTGCTGAGATCTGCGGGTGTGGAGCGGGAGCCTGCACAGGGAACTCCTAATCTGTAAATACAGGAGTGTAAGAGTGCGTGTGGTGGGGCGGGATAAGGGATTTCAGCCCAAGCTGCTCTGGAAAAAGCTCTTTTCTGCGTTTCCGAGCTATCACGGGAAGCAAAGCTGAAGTTGTTTCTAAGCAGGGAAATTTGTGGAGGTTCTGGGTGGTGGAAGGAGAGGAAGGCTAATCCAGAAGTACTGATACTCAGGATGAGTCTTAGATGTAAATCAAGGCTCACAACAAGAGGAGTTTTGGCAAAGCCCTGCATTCCCTGGGTCAAGGGAGCAGCCAGTTAAAAACCCCCACAGCTCCAGGACCCTTTTGTCACCTGACAGTAGGGAAAATGGAACCATAATGCTGTGTTCAACCACAACGTAATTCCAGAATAGGGAACAATAAAAAGAAACAAAGAAAATATAAAATACTTATTAATTTAAAACCCGGTTCAGGAAGGACTGACTCCAGCCCTTTCCTAGGGGCACTGACACTGCCAGGACAAGGCCAGGTTGGATGGGGCTTGGAGCAGCCTGGGATAGCGGGAGGTGTCCCTGCCTGTGGCAGGGGGAGGAAATGGATGGGATTTAAGGTCCCTTCCAACCCAAACCGTTCTGTGATTCCATGATTCTATGGTGTCTCCTCCATCCCAGCTCTTCATGCTGTCCCTTCCCCAGCGTTGGCTCCTGGGGTTCCTCCTGTGCAGCAGAACCTGTTTCCCCTCTGGAAGCATCCCAGGATTGATGGAAACGCTCCCCTACCCCTCCTCTCCACCCTTCTCTCCCTTGCACTTCAGAGCTCCCCACAAAGCCCTGCTGCCTGTGCTGGGTGCAGCAAGGGACAACGTCACCTCCATTGGGTGACAATCCCAACACGTTCCCAGGTTCCCCAGCCAGGCGGGATGAGTGGGAATTCTCTTTCCAGCACTCGCAGGAATTATTTCAAGTCAAGGAGGCAAACCCATGGCTTTTTTTGGTGGAGGTTTTGGCTGGGGTGTGGTTGAGGTTATTGATTCACGTTCGGATCAGTTACTGTAATAAATGGAGTAAAGAATGTGGGAGATGGAAGGAAACAGGGTTAATCCAAATAATCAGCCTGCCTGGGATGGGAATGGCCTGGATCCTGCAGCACACGAGGCTGGAAGCTGCAGCACCATCCTGGCCGTGGGTGTGTGTGGCATTAGCAGGAACAGTGGCACAGACACTGCGCAGGAAGGCGCCTGCACGTGTCAGCTCATTCCTCGCTCTGTTTTCAATTCCCTGCCTTTCCCTCTTTACCAGGAACAAGGGAAAAATATCCTTGAGGCCCTTTTGAAGGAGTCTCACGCATCCAAGTGATGCTTTAACAGCAGCCTCAAGGGCAAGTTTAGAGGTCAAGCATTTCCAGGGTCCCAGCACAAGAAGGATGTGGAGATGATGGAATCCAGAGGAGGCTCCAGGATGATCTGAGGGATGGAGCAGCTCTGCTGGGAGGAAAGGCTGGGAGAGCTGGGAGTGTTCAGCCTGGAGAGGAGAAGCTTTGGGGTGAGCTCATTGTGGCCTTCCAGGACCTGAAAGAGCTGACGGGAAAGATGGAGAGAGACTCTTTACAAGGGATGGAGGGACAGGACACAGGGAATGGCTTCCCACTGCCAGAGGGCAGGGACAGATGGGATATTGGGAAGGAATTGTTCCCTGTGAGGGTGGGGAGGCCCTGGCCCAGGGTGCCCAGAGCAGCTGTGGCTGCCCCTGGATCCCTGGCAGTGTCCAAGGCCAGGCTGGACACTGGGGCTTGGAGCAGCCTGGGACAGTGGGAGGTGTCCCTGCCATGGCAGGGGTTTGGAAGGTTGGAATGAGGTGGGTTTTAAGATCCCTCCCAACCCAGGCCTGCAATGATTTCATGATTCTGTGATTCCCTTATCTCTGGGATGTGTCAGGGGTGACCCAGAGGGAAATCCCAGAGGGACAGGAACAGCTGCCCACATCCATCCTGCCTGGCCTTGGAATGAGAAATCGTGGCAGGTATTGGATAAATCTCAAATCTCAGGGTGGAAACGCCCCTGTGGGGTTTGCTGGAGGACCTGGTGTGTTTGAGGCACCAGTGGATGTGCCACAAGGCCTTGGGGTGGAGGGCTCCTGGGAGAGGATGGATTCAGGGTCCTGGGACAGAATGGATTTGTGTTCCTGGGTGAGGATGGATTTGGGGTTCTGAGAGAGGATGGATTCGGGTTCCTTAGTGAGGATGGATTTTGGTTTCCTGGGAGAGGATGGATTCGGAGTTCTGGGAGAGCATAGACTGGTGTTCTTGGTAGAGGACGGATTCAGGTTCCTGGGAGAAGATGCATTTGGTTTCCTGGGAGAAGATGGATTTTGGGTTCCTGGGAGAGGACGAATTCAGGCTCTGCCATGGCTCCCAACAGCCCTGCAGCCCATGAAGGCTTTGTGCAGGCTTTGTGTTCCTGTTTCTCACAGCCATTCTCAGTGCAATGCCTGCATTCTTTGCACTGCTCTTAAAACATTACCATATTTATAAGTAATGCCCTAATTTGAAGGGATATCGAGTTCTTTTGGATGTAAGTAGTTATTAATTACAATGCAACAGGAAAATTCATTAGGGAATAGAATCAAACTTTCAATTAATGTCATTTTTATCTGGGAACATTAGATGAGCTGCCTTTTTTTTTTTTTTTTCTTGCCTTTAACAAGGATCTGGAAACATTTGCTAATTTCCAACTATTATAGTTCCTTCTATGAAATAATGTGAGCTCTCATTTGCATATAAGAAAACATTTTCTGTATTCACTGTGACTCTGAGCTGCCCTATTTATATCAGGAAATTGAGCTGAAGACTCCCTGTGCATTTCAAGGCGAGGCTTTTCTCCTGCAGAAGAGCAGAACATTTTTTCCAGGCCCACAGTGAACTCGGGGCGTTATTTTGGGGGGCTCTAACCCTGGGCTCCGCATGAGGCTTAGCAGAGGAGCTGAGTGAAAGCTCAGGGGGTTTCTTGCTGACTCTTCCACAAACATTTCCCTTGGTCTTTTTTTGAAGCGCTCTTCGTGTTCCAAATCTTTTACTTCCAATTTCATTTTCAGTCTCAAAGCTAAACCCGTTTGATACAACAAAGAGCCTCCAGGTATCAGGTGTGAATTCCTTATCACCTCAAACTGAACAAATCAGCCACCTCCAGGCCCCTTCTGTGGGGAACTTCTTTTCCTTTCTGATCTGTGACCATGTTCAGGTTCAGGTTTGGTTTTGTTCTGTTGTTTATGTACCTGAGAGGTGATTCCACACCATCCCCATCTTTAGTGCAGAGGATGGACCTTGTGCTATTCCATGTCCATCCAAGCTCTGAATGGCGGATTTTGGTATCAGTGTTCTTCTGAGCAATCCTGAACAGCCACAGGAAAAAGAATTAAAGCTTGCAAAGGCTCCTTCTGCTCCCTCCTTGAGAGGCTCTGATCCATGGCTTCCGTCTCCCAGGTTTCCATGTTTGTTGTTGCTGCACACATCAGATAAATCAGCTGCATAAAAGAAAGATAAAAGCAGCAATAGCAGTAATTACCATTGCATTTGTGATCCAAATGCCGAAGGCAGGACAAGGCAGATATTCCCCTGCCAGGAACCGGGAGTCAGGAAATCTCTGGAGCTGAGGGTTGCAGCAGTGGGGAAATCAGGAGTCCTGGTGCCCACTGTGACAGGGGGTTCCTGCAGTCCTGAACAGCCCTGAGGAGCCCAAAGCTGGAACTGTGGGAGAAGATCTTTCCCTGAATCATGGAATCACTGAATGGGCTGAGTTGGGAGGGACCTCCCACCCATGGGCAGGGACACCTTCCACCGCCCCAGGCTGCTCCAACCTGGCCTTGGACACTGCCAGGGATCCAGGGGCAGCCACAGCTTCTCTGGGAATTCCATTCCAGTCCCTGCCCACCTTCACAGGGAATAGTTCCTTCCTAATATCCCATCGAACCATGCCCTGTGGAAGCCATTTCTGCAAAACTGTTTTAATGGAATAAAATAGCAATGGTCAGGCAAAAGTCTGTTAGATTGTGGCAGAACTGTTAGGAAAAAAAAAAAAAAAAAGAGGTGAAAATGTTTCATTTTGCAGATTTGAATTTCAGTTTTTAGTTTTTCAGTTTTTCCATTGGACATGCGCCTCCACTTGAAATGCTTCCATCTCAACTTAATTTCAAATTTTAAAGCAGAAAAATACATCAGTGTCTCATTTGATCCCAGACAGTTTTATTTTGATTTTATATTAAAAAAAAAAGTTTCAGATCTTTGCCAAATTATTGTTAATTTTGTCCTGAGCTTTTCCCAGCGATTAAAAAAAAAAAAAAAAAAAAAAACAAAAAACCAAA
>VZRN01001715.1:529436-566889 GCA_013397935.1 Dasyornis broadbenti
CACAGTTTAAAAAATCCCTCTTCACTTGCCCCATTATCTCATGAGGAGAGGAGCCCCAGGCCATGGGATAAATGAGAACAAAAAGAGGCTTTGGGTAAGGCTCCTGTTGGAAAGCAGGGACAGGGATTTCTCTGAGAAGCCCCGTTTTGATAAAACCTTTTGATATCTAAGCCCGGAGTTCAGCTGCCAGAGCCATCCCCCTTTCACCCTGAGGGTATTAAAATGAGCTTCCCGAGGCAGCCCCGGAGCAGCTCTGACCTTGGCCAAGTGTTCCTGAGCCAGGAGCTGCAGGAAGGGGAATGCCAGGGAGGAAATGTCCTGCCAGCCTCTGGGGAAGGTGATTCCCGAGGGACGGGTGGGTCCTGTGGGCACCCCCGGTATCCATCGCCCCGAAAGGCAGCTCCCCTGGGCCGGGCTGGGGCTGCAGCATCGCCCAAAGCTCCGGGTGCTGGGCAGGACTCCCAGGATGACCTGGGCAGCTCCAGGCTCTCCCCACGCCTTTCTCTTGCCCTTCAGCTTCGCTCCAGTCACTTCTCTCCCTGTGCCAGCCTGTTCCAGGCTTTTGTTCCTTTGTCGGATGGAAACTTCCTTCAGTTTTCCACTCGGAATTTATTCATGGCTAGTGCCTACTTTTTGTTCTTGTGCCAAGTTTGTCTGTTAGATCTTCTCCCTCCCCAGCACTTTCCCTGCCCACATGTATTTATAGAAAGCAATCTTTTCCTTTCTTTTTTTCTTTCTTTCTCTTCTTCTTAATTTTTTTCCCCCACAGAACCCTTTAAGCTCTTCCTTCCTGTAGCAAAGCCTGGCTTTGGGGCAGCCCAGCCTTGCTCCATACCCCCATTTCAGAGCCGTGCTGCCCAGCTCTGCCTGGCCTTGGAGGTTCCTCGGGGCGAGCAGGAGCTGTCAGCAGCTTGTTTTTCTCGGCGAGCCTCAGCAGAGCCTCTCAGCTGTCTGAGAGCCCCGTGTTTTTCTTGTCAGTGTAATGTGCTTAGTAACAACACCTACCACTTTCCCCTGTCACACTCCGCACTCCTCCGTCAGCTCCGCGCTGACTGGCACGGCAACGCAAAGAAATCGCATTTAACCAGCACGGGGAAGTGATGCTTTCTTAAATAACCCCTGCCCCCTCCGGGCACCTCTGCAGGTGACGGGATTGCGGCGCTTTGGTGACTCACGGCTCTCCCACCTGGCAATTATTAGCTCAAAACAAATCCTGAAGATTCAAACAAACCTTTTTTTTTGGGTGCAGGTACTTCGGTGACATCTTGCCAGTGAGTGCAGGTCTGCTGGAGTCACTGCTGCTCGGGAGAAATGCTGTGGCTTCAAGTGAGAAAAGTATAAATAGAGATTTTAATATAACTGTAATACATCACTGATATTTTACAGACGAGAAGGGATAATATATTGTGATAATATAATAACAGTTCCTGGGAAAAGCGTATTTTTGGATGGAAAGTGAGAAAAAAAAATGTGTTTTGAGAATTAAAAAATGTCTCAGGTTTTCAAAACACGAAAACCCAACAGGAGGATATTTCAAAAGGAATTTAGTTGTTCAAGGGAAATGATGTTCCCTTTGAAAAGATTATTTCCCTTCCAAAATTGGTTTTGGGCAGCCCTGTCCAGCCGGGTGTGGCTGAAAGAAAAACCAAAGGAGTCTCAGGAAGGGGAGCTGGGCTGGTCCCAAGCACGGCACAGCCTGGGAATGTTCCTGTTTTGATGTGGAAATATTCCCATTTCTATGCTAAAACTGCATCTGCTGGGTACCCGGCTGCAGCTCCACCTCTGGAGCATCCCTGGCTTTTGAGCTCTCAGCTTGGCACTCCTGGGACATGGATCATCTTCTCCTGGAGCTGAACAGCTCAAGGGTCTTGCAACTTCTGGGGGCTTTTTTTTCGCAGAAATGCAGGTCTGGGGAGAGTTTGGGAAACTCTGGGATCCAAACTGACCTGGAAAACCTGGGAAGTGGCAGCACTGTGGCCAGGGAGGGAGGTCCAGAGGAGTTCAGCATCTTCCCTGAATTCACCCAGGGGCTCCAGGGAAGCGCTGGGAGCTCTCCCAGCTCTCTCCTCTGCGTGAATCCCGCCAGGACAGGCTGGTGTTCCCTGGGATGTGGAACAGGGAATGGGGCTGCACACGGAGCAGAGTGAGGGGAGGTGCTCACTCCAAGGCCCTGGAATGGCTCCTGGCACAATGCCTGGCCAGCCAAGGAAGCCTTTTCCGTGAGTCCAGGGTGGGCCAGCAGTGCAGGATCAAACTGGCACCCTGCTGATCAGCCCTGCTTGCTGCTCACCTGTACACGGCAGCTTCCGTCAAACGGGAGGGGAAATCTCGCTTAAGCCAGAGGAGAACTGGGAGATGTGAGGACAGAGATTTTAATGCTCAACCCATTTGAAAAAGGCCATCTCTCCCACTCCCGGGGGATTGGATTCCTTTTTTTTTCTGAAGGCTGGAGGTATCACAGCATTTTCAGATGATGTAATTAACCTGACCTATTTGGTGGCTCCATATTAATGCTTCTTTGTGATGGATTTACAACAAAGCCTCACTATTAAAGACTTCAGAACAAGATTTATTATTATCTTGTTTCTCCCCATCCATTATTTCCTTCTCCTCAGCTGGAAGCGAGTCAGGACCCCCGGGCACTTTCCCAGTGATCTGTGCCTGATCTGGAGGAGCCTGATGGGCCTGACCTCTGTGCTCTGCAATTTCCTGCCCTGCAAAGTGGGTGCAGAGCTCCGAGACTTGCACCAGGTTTACGTAACCCAGCACAAAGGGCCGGGAATTCTGCAGCTGGTACTGATTGTTATTCATGGGCATCTTTCTTCTGGCAGCTCCAATCCCAAACCCACAGCTCCCACTGCCTGCACTTCACTGGAACATTTTCAAAGGCACCACGTCGGGCTGGCACCCGGGAGGCTTCTAGGGCAGCGAGAAGTTGTTCATTAATCCCCATTTGTATCGGCGAGAAAAACCTGCCAAATCCCCGAGCTGAGCACTGCTTTCAGCTGTAAGGGGTTTTTTTGGACTACAATAGGTTTAGAGAGAATTCTGTATCAGAATCAGAGCATAACATTCAAACTTTTTTTTCCCCCCCTAGAACAAACCATTACAGAGGGAACTGCAGACAGATTTCTGTACCTGACTCAACTTCAAAGTGTAGAACTCAGCCCAAACCCCACGGCAGACTTGGTTTCATTGATTGCCAAGGGCAGAACATTCTTAATGCATTGGTATTAAATAAACAGATGGGAAACTAACCCGAGATTTAAATTTCTGTTGAGATAATGTCGAAAGTTTATTGACCCAAGGGTGCTGGTGATTGAGTTACTGTTCCACATCAATAGCTGTGGCCAGGGCTTTTGTAGGATGCTGAGGAATGGGCTCGATATTTTGATGCCTCAGTTGAAGTAAATTCTGAGACCTAACTGCAAACGCGCTTTGTGTGTTCCACTGGGAAGCTCTTTTTGGATACAGCTTTGGATCCATTTTAGCCCCTGCTTTGCTCCAGCACAGGGTTCAGCCATGAGGACGGGGCAGGGACATTCCAGGGGCTGCCAAGGACCAGATTCCAGTGTTTCCGAGCACAGGGAGGCGGGATGCTGAGCAGGGCTAAGAGTGCCACCCAAAAGCCCAGGTGAACACGCAGAAATCGTCCTCCGAGTCTGGCTAGGCCCTTCCTGGCAGCAGGACCTCTCTGCTAGACAAGGCCATTCTGCCAGGGCAGAGCTGTCCCTCTGTGTTATGCCTGTGGAATGGGAACTCTTCCTGTCACTGGACACAGCAGATTTATTGCAGAGATGAGGCGGCCCTGGAGCACCGTCCCCGCAGGAATTAATTGGCCACTGCTGTAAAGCGCAGCGGCAACGTTTTGAGAGACATTATCTGCTGTCCTGCTTGGATTAAGAATTCATAAGGGCAGAAATCATTCCATGGGCTTTGTTTTGCGTTAAGTTATACTCTATACAAATTATCTGAGGAGAGAGGCTGATTAATGACAGAGAAAGAGTGAGCTCAGAAGCCAATCCATCTCTTCTCTATCTCATCTCTTCCACCTTCCAGCCTGCAGGACAGTGCAGTGAGCGCAAAGCAAATGCTCCAGCTCCTGCCTCAGGCCTTTCCTGTTTCCTGTGTCTCACTGGAGTTGCAATAAATACAGATTTCTGTAAGGAGCTGTCAGAGCCGAGGCCAGAGGACAGAAACCGTCACCTCCAGCAGCATCTCTATCGTGCTCAGAGCTTGCGCCACGGCAGGAGTCTGCTGTGCCATGTCCTGATCACCTGGCACCTGCTCCAGGTATCCCCTGGATTTCGAGGAGCCAGATGGATGTGATTGCCTTGTCTGTATCCTGCAAACCATTATATAATGGGGTTTTTGTCCCGTGCCCCCACCTTTCAGATTTCAGACCCTATCCCAGCTTTCCCAGCACGGGGATAGTGGTTGGAGCGAGCTGGAGCAGCGATGGGACAGACGCGGCATGAGGGTGACCCAGGCATTTTCCAGATCCATTAGATCCTTAATTTCAGTGTTTCCAAGGCCACACGAGTCTTCCCAGCCTCGCTGGACTGGGCTGTGCTCTGCATCTCCCACACAGCTTGAGTAAAGCTCAGTCCAAATGTCAGCTGCACCTTCCTGAGCCCCTCCTGAGCGTCCCCAGAGGGAGGAAACAGCATCAGGTGTGCCCAGAGCCTTGCACAGGCTCCCACTGCAGCCCCAGGACCTCCCTGGGGCAGATCCAGCCTGGTTTGGCTGCTGAGGAGCAGCAGAGCCCTCTCTGCTCCAGCTGCAGAATGAGCGACGGACAATGAACTCCAGTTCAATTAAGCTCAGAAAATGAGCTTTTCAGTGGAACAGAGCAGAGCTGCAGGGACTGCAATTAGACCAGGCCAAGAGTGTCAAGGGAAGGGGGCAGGCTGAACTTAAAATGTGCAGAACTTAAAATGAAATCACAGCGTTCCAGAGCTGCCACGAGGATCAGAGCTGCAGCCTCTGACCCACGAAGTACAAAGGCGTTTTGCCACAATTCCAGGTACCTGGAGAACCAGGACAGGGGAGATCAGTATGCAGGAAGGAATCAAAGCAATGAATCTGCTCACAAATGAAAATTGCAGGAATAATTGATTCTGAACGAGGAGCACAGCAAACAAAGCCCAACAAATTTCTTTCTGCAGAGCACTCTTGCTTCCAAAAAACACCATTTGGAAACACCATTTCATAAAAAAGGGGGAAGGGAGAGTGTGATGGTGTGACCTCAGCAAAGACCTTGACTTTGTAGAGGAACTGGCAAAAATTCCACGAGATTCTTCCCTGGGAGGGTGGGGAGGCCCTGGCACAGGGTGCCCAGAGAAGCTGCGGCTGCCCCTGGATCCCTGGCAGTGTCCAAGGCCAGGTTGGACACTGGGGCTTGGAGCAGCCTGGGACAGTGGGAGGTGTCCCTGCCCCTGGACTGAGAGGAGTTTTAAGGTCCCTTCCCACCCAAACCCTCCTGTGATTCTGTGACTTGGGGGCAGAACGTGGGGTCTGGCTTCTGAGAGAAACAGCAGGAGAAGGAAGCGAAGGAGGTGGAGGGATCTCCAGACCTGCAACAACCCTGAGATGGAGAAGGGCCAAGTTGCAGTGTCGACAGCGAGAGAAATTTGAGGAAGGTCAGAAAATGGTGGAGGGGAGAGAGAAAGCGGGAGATGATCCCAGAAAACAGAGCCAGGGTCAGGCCATGTTTGCTCCAAAGGGTTGAGTGTTGGCCATGGCCTGCACTGACACTGTGAGAACAGGGCAGAAGGCTCGGTGGTGCTGTGAAGATTTCCCAGCCTCCAAGCCTCACCAGCGGGGAAACTGAGGCTCTGCACACCTTGCAGGGCTCTGCCAAACTTCTGCCTTTGCAGTGCCCCAGGATCCCAATCACCCTTCAGACTGCTTGGAAATGCTGCACCATCTCCAGCCTCGTGGGGAAAGAAAGGGCAGCTGATGTTCTCCACACGGCTTGGCTGAATCACCCACAAAACACAAAAATCTGATCTTTGCGGCTCAGAGGCAGCGACTGAATGACCACAAGGGAAGCCAGAGTCAGATATTAGCTCTCTGATTTAAAATTAAAACAATTGATCAATTGTCCTTGCTGGAATTAATAGCAAAACAAATAAGCCTGCAATATTAAACTGAAATTCATTGCCTGGATCTGGCCAGATCCAAATGTATGGGGTCTCTCAGGACAATCCTGGATATTTATTATGGCTGAATGAATTGTGTTTTCCTACATAAAATGCAGATATTGGGCAATTTGAAAAGTAAAGGTCGTTCTGAAAAGAATGGGATTTTTTTGATTTCTTTTTTTTGAAGTGTGTGAATCTGGAGTTTTCAGAGTTGGTCAAGCAAACGGCACAGTTGGGAATGGCAGAGGTGTCTGGAGGGAAGGACATGGAATTTCAGTCATTTTTATATTGCAATTACAGAAACTGCAGCTTCTGTGCCCTGGGGGGGCAGAGGGGGCTCTGGTGTCCGGGGTGATCAGCCCCTCATGGGCTTGGCTGAGCCTTGGTGGCAGAATTGATTGGGATTTGGGATTGAATTGGGATTGAATTTCTCCTGCTGGTTCCAGGCTCGGGGTATCTGAGCTGAGCTCACACCTGGGGGTGCTCACCGGGGAGTTTGGGGTTACCTGGGCTGAGCTCACATTCCAGTCACTCCCCACCCTCACAGGGAAGAATTTCTTCCCAATATCCCATTCAACCCTGCCCTCTGGCAGTGGGAAGCCATTCCAGGCCCTTGGGAAATAAGGAGCTGGCTGGGGATGAGGCACCAAAATGCCTTTTGGAGTGAACAGCAGTGGGAACCGCAGGGAAATGTTTGGGTGCAGTAAAATAAAAAGCATCAGAATGTCCCTGCAGAGCCTTTGAAGGAAGTCACATCAGGAGGAATCAATGGCCCAAGCCTCGCTTATCCTGGTGCTCCACCTTTGGTCCTGCTGGCTGCAATTCCCTGTTGGATTTGTCCTTGGATCCTGGCTGTTGAGCCAGGCTGTGCATCGTGCCGGGCTCTCAGCTCTCAGGAGCTGTCCCTGGATCGGCGTTTCCCGGGTTCTGGGTGCAGAGCAGGGCTCCAGCAGCAGCTGAGTTCTGGGCTGGGCTTCCCGCCTGGAATCAGCTCCTCGCTTCCAGTTGGGAGACTTTTGGTTTGTGCTTAACAATGTGTTTCATTGCAAATTCCCTGTTTTTCTTTAAATGACAATTGAAAGATGTTTCATAATGAGTTAGCTCTGAATGAAAATATAAATGACTTCCCCTGAAGGACCTCGATATAAAACATTTCATCTGGAGTGGAGGGAATTGCTTATTTGCTTTTCTTTGCCTTAAACAGATCAGCAAAACGAAGATGAGTTCATAAAATGGTTTTGATTCTGCCATTTTTTTAAATAAAAAATTCAGGCACTTGCAGAATGCTGCAAATATCCCAGCTCCACTGCATTCAACAAAGACACTTCCTAGGGATTTTTAAATTCCAGATGCATTTCCTCCTTCCTGCTCCTCAACTCCACAACTCCGGTTCCTCTGCCACCTCTCAGAGCTCCTTCTTGGTGATTCGGAAGAATCCAAATCACCAGGGATTTGCCAGGGATGAGCTTTCCCTGAGTGCCATGGTGTGGGGAAAAGTGGGTTTGCCATGCAAGATAAGTTCCACTTGAGAATTATGAGATGGAGCAGATGTGGGGCCAAGGTTCTCCTGGCTGAATGAGCATTTCCCTGGCAGAGGGAAAGGATCATCCTCATTCCAGTATAAATCAGGAATTTCTCCTTAGCAATGATGATTTTACACTTCTCCAAGACAGGGAAAAAAATCCGGGGAGATACTTTTGAAAAGCTCTTTCTCAGGGTTTTATATTGTTTGGTCATCTGTAGAAAAGAGGAAATTCAGTGCAGGAACAGTTTTGAAATGATGGTGAGGAACCAAATCTGTGAAGGGAATTCTGTTCATTCACTGTCCCATTTTTTCCTTTCCTGATTATTCTTTTTGTCACCCTTGTGTATCTCTGCACCTCCACCCCGGCCTCATCTCAAATAAAAAGTTATTCTTTTCCCATTTGTGTCAGTTTTGCAACACCAAAATCTGGCATTTCTGAGACAGGTGTGGGTAGGCTTGACCTTAAATAATTTTATAAATGTGGGTCCGCAGATGTTGGTCTGGCAGATCTGTGCTCTTCAAAAATCCCCCAAGACTCCCCTGCAGCATCCCTGGCAAGTCTGGCCATTTCTTCTGTCATTCCCTCATAAACATCCCTGGAATCCAGCCATCCTTCACAGGACCCCACACAAAATCTCTGAGACTTTGTCCCACCTCACGCAGCAGTGGAAGGAGCTGCCCTGGGATGTGGTGGAGTCACCATCCCTGGAACATTCAACACCTGAGTGGTTGTGGCTCTCCACGCTCTGGTGCAGTGGCCATGAGGGGATTGGGCTGTGTCTTGGTGGTCTTTCCCAGCCTTAATGGTGCCGTGATTTTTTGCTCAGCTGTTTTCCAAATCCTGTGCAGCCTGGGCTCCTGCCTGCAGCCCAACAGCTTCCCCTTGGAATGCTGGAACACAGGGACCTGCTCAGGCAAGCGCCCCAGGGGCAAAGGCTTTCTGGCAGCTACGGATGAGCAGAATGCGAGTAAAAGCTGTGGTGGAAGCAGAAAGCAGCTTGGCACCTTCCTGCGCTGCTCTGGGGTCACACTTAGGGATTGAACAGGCACTTTAGGGCAGGGAAACCTCTTCCCAACAGGACACAGGGCAGGGCCTTGTCCCTGCTGTGACGTGGGACACCTGGGATCCCTGGAGCTGTGGGGAAGGCAGAGCATGCAGCGCCCTGCAGTGACCTTGGCAAGGAGGATTGGCTGTTCTTCCACGCCACAGGCCCCAAGGGCTGCCGGGGAGGACAGCCCGTGCTGGGAGCCGGGAGCCCAGAGAGCCGGGAGCAATGATTGCTCTTCAGCTCAAACTCCACACCCAGCGCCTCAGGGAGGCACAGAAAATATTCAATCCAACACTTCAAAGCTCCTTCCTGTGCTCCTTGCAGAAAGCTCGGCAGCATCATCAGGCTGTCCTGGAGCCACCAGGGCTGGGGGAGCTGTGCTGGGAACAGCCTCTTCCCAACCCTGCAGCTGGAGCTGTGCTGGATCAGCATTTCCAGGCACTGCCAGGAGCCACAGGGACCACACCGACTCCTCAGTCTGAAACCTTGCGCTCAAACTCTCCTCACAGCTCTGCAGCAGTGCTGGAGCTCTGCTGGAGTGAGGACGCTGCTCTGGAAGGGTGTCTTACAAATGTTCCTTCAGAATAGGCTGGAGAGGAAGTTTGGATAAAGGCCTGAGGAATGACAAAGGGAAGCATCTTTAGGCTGAAGGACGGTGGATTTAGATCAGATATTGGGAAGGAATTCCTCCCTGTGAGGGTGGGGAGGCCCTGGCCCAGGGTGCCCAGAGAAGCTGTGGCTGCCCCTGGATCCCTGGCAGTGTCCAAGGCCAGGTTGGACACTGGGGCTTGGAGCAGCCTGGGACAGTGGAAGGTGTCCCTGCCATGGCAGGGGTGGGACTGGGTGGGCTTTAAGGTCCTTTCCAACCCAAACCAGTCTGGGATTCTCTGCTCTGGGTTTGATTTAGAGGTTTCATCTGCCAGAGATCCAACACCATGCCCAGATTATCGATTCCAGCCGGGACTCTCCTTCACCTGTGTGTGTTTGCACAACTGTACGAACACGACTGCTCCCAGGTTCAGCTCCTCCTCACGCGCAGCCCTTCCCTACTTGACAAAGGCACATCTCCATTCCCCAGCCCTCCTCGGTGCAGGAGTCTGGAGATTCCATTTGTCTCAGAGCAAATCTTCTCCTTTGATCAGTTCAGTGCCTCAGCTCCCATTTGGCACCCAAATCATGTCCTGCAGACCGTGGGGTGCTCTCCGACCAGGCTGTGCCCCTGTGCCCCCCACACCTCCAGGCTGTGTTGGGCTGTGCTGCCCTTTGCCCTTTGCCAAGGAAGGAACAGGGATGGAGCAGGACATTGCTGCTTCTCTTCCCTGCATCTTCCTGGCGTTTCCAGAAGCTTTTCTGTTGTGCTCAAATCACTCTTCCACCATCAATGAAACTCACAGGATATTTGGAGAATTTGTGTGATTTCTCATATGTAAGTTGAATTTATGAGAGGGAGAAACTATTATGGGATATAAACTATTGAGGGAATGGATTTGTCTACTTAGAGCTATCTGGTTTCACTGTAAATTGCCTAAATGGACAGGAAGGAGGTGTTACACAGCACCTTTGGAATGATTTTTCTCTCTTCTGCTTTGGGACTTGTGTAAGCAAAATGCTGTTCCAAGGTGTAGGGAGAGGACATTAAATAAATAAAGCACCAATTGCCAAGATCTGGAGATTGAAAGTGTTTACACAAAATAACTCAAAAGCTCTCCAGGGGCTGACTTACACAGCCTGGCAGAGCTGAAGTGAAGGAAGCTCTGATATTCCAGAACACCCAGGTAACATTTCTCAGGACAATTTGTGCTGATGGGCTTTAGCCAGGAGTGTTTAAAGGCCTGTCCTGAGAATGTACCCCAGGATCTGGCACCAAAGGCCAGGTAGGATGGCGCTTGGAGCAACGCGGGGCAGTGGAAGGTGTCCCTGCCCATGGCAGGAGGTGGATGAGATGAGCTTTAAGGTTCCTCCCAACCCAAACCATTCTGAGATTCTGTGATTCCACGGAAGACCATCCCAGGAATTGCTGCACACACCTGGACACATCTGGGGAGTTTGAAATCACCAACAAGGCAGCATCACACTCAACGATTGTGCTGGGCAAAAGGACCTTGCTGTATTTTATACCCACAGCACTCAGAATTCAGTGGATGAATTTAAAAGTCTAGTCGTCCAAAATGTCTAAATGGTAGAGAAAAGCCTGGTAGAGAAAACCTCATTAATAAACTGGTTTCAACTGTCCTAGAGGAGCTCTCTGATACGTACCTGTCAGTCTTCTCCCAGGTAACAAAGGGAGACAACCTCAGTTTGCACCAGGGAAGGTTTACACTGGATATCAGGACAAATTCCTTCACTGAAAGGGTGCCCCGAGTGGAGTGCCCATCCCCGGAGGGATGTAAAACACGAGTGGATGTGGCACCTGGAGGCATGGGCCGGTGCTGGCCTTGGCAGTGCTGGGGGAATGGCTGGGCTTGCTGAGCTTGGAGGCCTTTTCCAAACTTAATGAATTTGTGATTCTGTGATAAATCCAGACCGGTCTGAGATCCAAAGAAAGAGATTTTCGCTGGTACTGGGAAGAAATGTATTTTCAGGAAAGCCTGACAGGCCTCACTTCAGCTGTTTTCTAGAAGTTTCTGTGCTCTCCCTGGCAGGAGGGCTCCAAAGCCTGACTCTGGGCAGAGCTTTGGCTGCCAGTGCACATCCTACCCAGCCCGGCTGGATGAACACACCCATCTGCATTTTTGGGCAGAGCAGGAAGCCCCTGCAGATCAGGGAACTGCAGTTGTTGGGAGGGTGAAGGAGCTGCCCTTTGTGGGCAGATTGTCACGGGCACCAATAACTCAGGTGTTTCACACAACAGACCAGCTCTGTCCATCCCTGCTGTGTCCTGGCTGCTTCTGTCCTGTGGGCACCCTGAATTCATGTCCTACTCACCCCTTCCCGTGCTGCGGCTGAAGCCAAAGCTCTGACTTCGGTGTCACATGGAAAAAACCTAAAAAAAAAACCAAAAAAACCCCCAAGCTGGAGCTTTGCTGGGTTTATCTGCAGCAGACATGGGTCTGGCCTGAGGCACAGGGAGAGTTTGGGCTGGATCAAGGGATTTCTGTGAGGAAAGGTTTCGTGGTGACGATCCAGCATCACTCCAGGAATAGTCTTGCACAAATCTGGCACTGCTGCCCTGTTTGTCAACCATGGGATGGGCTGTTCTGCACTTCTCCTGCACTGCAGCATCATCCTGAGCCCCCAACAACTCCATGGAGGCAGGGAGAGCTTCTCCCATGCGCACTGCAATGCATGGAGGAGATTTAACCAGGGCTGCTCTGCCCCAAATGCAGTTGATGGATGAGCTGGGGTCTGCCTGTGGAGCCCAGCTGTAAAGTCTGGGTGACCTCCTGATGTCAGCGAGAACAATCCATCCAGCAAGGTTAAAGGACTGGATTTAGATTAATTCAAGAGCTTGTCCAATAAGATAAAGCAGTATAGTGAAGGTAAATATTTGCAGCTTTATTTGCTGGGAGATTAATGTAATTGGTTTGGATTCCTTCACATCCTCCAGCCTCTTCATAAACACTGCACACTGTTAAATGCTGCAATAATGAAGGCATTTTGTCTTCATCGTACTGGAGGGCAAGAGGCAGGGGAGAGCTATTCTTGCAAAATATTAGCCCAGTTTTGCACACCCCAGAGGATCTATTAATTTAGGTTAGAGTCTCTGCAAGGGCTGAGCTTGGTGAGCATGGGAAGCTTTCCACAACCCCACCTCCACCTCCTCTGGGGCTTTTCCCCTCCCTCTTTTTTTTTTTTTCTTTTTTTTTTTCCCATACAGCCAGTGCAGAACCCGGGCACAGAGTAACCCAGAGTGATCCAGTTTGTCTGGATTCTGTCCCCAGGGGCTGCCAAGTAGGGCTTGGACTGCTTGGAAAATTCCACAGCTCTGTTGTGTGGCATCACTGCCGTGAGAGATACTGAATCTCAGCTGTCAGGTGGTAAAGGGAGTAACTGATCTTAAGGAACTGGGAGATAAAAAGGAAGGGAGGGATTGATTCCTGTCCAGCCCCAGTAGCCAAAGCAATTTCCCTCTGCTCTGGGAATGGGACAGGAGCACGTGGCTTTTCTGGCAGAATGGGAGATTTAGGGACTGGATGTGCTCTGGTGTAGTTGTCAAGGTGGGGTTTGCTCACAGGTTGGACTCAACAATCTTGGGGTTCTTCTCCAACCTGAATGATTCTGTGATTCTGTTCTATAACCTCAGCCTCACTGCAAACACAGACCCCTCTGGAGACCCGCCAGTGCCACCCAGCTCAGTGCAGGTTCACCTCACACTGATTGTCCAGACCTGCACCCACATGGGTTTAGGATACAACAAGAGAAAAGCTTCTCTGTGTTTAAATGGAGTTTAAATGGCATTTCAGTTTTATGTTCACTTTTTGGTGTCCTTTCACTGAGCACTGATGAGAAGAGCCTGGTTCCATCTCCTTCCCTCTGCTCCATCCCTGCTGGGTCTCCACAGCCACAGCGATTTCCTCCCTCCCTTTCTTGGGCCAGGGCAAGGCCCTCCCAGTTTCCTCTGATGCAGATGGCAATGGAAATAAATCGATTTCAGTTCAGTTATTCAGAATGTTTGGCTCCCACCCATTCCCTGTGCTCCCAACCCCGACCCCAGGAAACACAGCTGGGCAATGACCAACGGAGCAGAGAGCAGCTCTTCCACCGTGTGAGCTGTGCCACGAGTTTGGGCTTTGGCTCAGCAATGTCCACCCCAAAGTGCAATGGCTCTCACCCCTGCCCAAGCGGCCTCTCCCCAGTCCAGGGAGCAGCTCAGCCACCAGCAAGGGGGATCTGCACCAATCCGTGCAAAATCAACCCCAGTCCACGTTTCCAATGTGGGAGCCTGTTCTTGTTTCCTCAGCCCATCACTCCAGGCCCTAATTACTGCTTGTCCTTATACCCATCCATTCAAGGGCTGTTCCGGTGCTCAGAGCCTGCTAAGGACTTTGGGGACTCTTTTAAAGACCCACTTGTCTGTCTCTCTGCTCTGTGATTTCCTCTCCAGCCTGCAGACGTTCATTAGTGTCTGCCTCATGGAATTCATACCCATTCCATGATTATTGTTATCAAAACGACACCGGCCACGTCGGCCTGGACAACAACAACAACAACGATCCAGGGCCTGATGAGCTCTTTAAGCAGTTCCCAGCCAGGTATTGATTAGGTGGCTCTGGCTCAGCTGTTGAATAGCAAGAGCTGTTTATTGCAAATATCCGATCGTACATCATCCAGCAGCTCTCACTTGGGAAAGCAGAGTTATCCCTCTGATTTTCCTCTCTCCTGCGTGTGACAGCCAAGTGCAGGGGATGTGAGGAGTTTGTGGCGCTGGAGGGGACGTAGGGATCTTGTGGGGCTGGAGGGATATGAGGAGTTCATGGGGCTGGAAGGGATGTGGGGATCTTGTGGGGCTGGAGGTTGTTTGACAAATGACAGGGACGTGGGTCACCAGTGCAAGCCCCATCTGGAGGAAGGTCTGGTGTCCACAGGGGTCACCACAATCCACTGCCCTCACCAGCCTTTGCACAATGTCATTTCTAGAATAACATCCAGCTGTCCCACGCTGTAATTGAGCGGATTTTGTGTGCCTGGATTCCAGTCCTCAGAAGGACTTTATTGCCTCAGTGATGCCTGCATGAAATGATTGCCCAATCCAAAATCTGGGACAGACACCGCTGTCCCAACGGCGCCTTGTCCCCTCCTCTGCCACTGTCGCTGCTGGGAGCAGGGGTGGATAAGGGACCCTGGTGTAGAGCTGCTGTCTCTCAGCAGTGGCTCCCAGCTCTCAAAGTCTCTACTCAACCCACAAATGGGTGTCAAGACACAATCAGCACGTTACTATTTCTGCAAGCTCCCTGTAGGTGACTCTTCCAACTGCAGTGTGGATCAAAAATATGCCAGAATGTGAACAGAAGGTAATTTTAGGTCTGTGATTTCTTTATAGGGATTATCATCAAATTTAGATGTGTTGCTGTCAGCACAAACCACCCACCCAGAGACCTGGTTTTCCTGAGGTATTGCAGACAGCATTTCCCTTTTTCTGAGCTCTCTGGATGCCCCACTTCCCACTAGCCCTGCTCTGCCTTGGTCAGGAATCTCCAATGGAGCCATCCAGTCCCATCCAGCCCCACAGCTCCTCTTGGACAGGAGAGACTCAGGAAAATGAATCATGAAAGCATGGAATTCTCTTTCCTATCTCCTCACTCCTCCTACCCCTCTCACAAGGCACTGAGAGATTCCTACACCTGACTCTGCACCTGGACTCTCATGTCATTACTTGCCTGTCCGATCTGCTTTTCAATTCCCTGCACTTTTTTTGCCTTTCTTTATTTTTTTCCCTTTCCACAGCAGTCAGTTTCACAGTTTAATCAGGCATTGCTTGAGAAAATGCTTCTTTCTATGTTCTTTAAACTCTCTGCAGCGATCCCTGCCTTGGGTGGCCTCTCACGCCTGCCTTTGACAAAGTGTGAATAATCTGTCTTCACTCCCTCCCCTGTCATTTACCATTTTGGAGCCCCTGCTCCTGCCTCCCCAGGGCGGGCCCATGCCGAGAACTTCCTGCGACGCAGCTTCCCAATCAGCCTCATAAATCACAGCTTGGGAGCTGGAGAACATCATCTGTTATCTGCTAATGCCACAGTGAGTCAGGAAACAGAGCTGTGGGGACACAGGAGCTGGGCCTGGAAACCACAGGGGCTGGGACAGGGCTGGGAAGTTGGGCAGCAGCCCAGCCTGGGGCCAGGGATGCAGCCTGGGGGCTCCAGCTGTGGGGTGGTGGAGCATCCTCTGTTGGACAGCAACACCTCCTGGCAATGGGATGAACTGGACACTGGAGTGTGTGAGGGATTGAGGACAGGCCCTCGCGGTCAGAACAGCCCAGAAGCAGGGCTGGTCCTGCAGCACTGACAGGGGCACAGCCACCAAAGCCTCCAGGCAATGAGTGCCAGGGTGCTCCCAGCACGCAGCCCCGGGCTGCCTGCACAGAGATGTACCCAGAGGTACCGAGAGGCTCTGGGGCTCCACTGCTGATGAACAGGGTCTTTAATGAGGGGTTTAATGAGCTGTGCCCTGCCCACACCACTGAGCCCTGCTCTGCCACGGGAAGTGCAGCCCCTGGGGCCTGTCAGGAAGGTAGGAAGGGGCAGGGAAGGGCAGGGAGGAGCAGCCGTGGCTGAGGTGGCAGTGCCACGTCAGAGCCGCTGTGGACAGTGCTGCAAGGAAGATTGCAGGGATCGGGCAGTGGAAGGTGGGGTTAACACCACACATCACAGGAGGCTTCCTGAGGGAATCCTCACATTCCAGAGTCAGCATCATTCCCTGGTCCCGCTGCATCCTGAGTGCAGCTGGCACAGGATTCTCGAGGCTCGGCCTGGACTCTGCTGCTGGTGAGAAACGAGCGCTCAGTGGGGAGGGGGTTTGAGGAACCCTCTAAAGCCTCTCTTTGTTTCTCTGCCTCATCCTCGGGAGCCTTTCCATTGCGTCAGCAATGACAGGGCTGGAGGCAGTCAGGTGAACAATTAGCACTTCCATCTGCTAATTGCCCACCCAGTGTTTGCCCTTCTGCAAACACCACATTTCTGGCCACTTTGGGGAAAAACTCTTTTCCTTCCTCGTCAGAATTTCCTCCTTGCTTAGTGTCTGTGCCAGGGGTACCTCAGCAGGTGGCTTGGCAGAGCAGCATCCCCACAGCTCCCACTGGGAGCAGGGGCTGCATTCACAGGAGAAACATCTTCAAACTCCCCAAAAGCCCAGGCAGAGGGAAATGTTTGGGCCACAAGGAGAAGGAAACACTGCAGGTGTGTCTCTCTCAACATAAAGTCATTTTCCAGGAGAGCCTTCCTGCCCCAATGGGCTGAGCCACGCCAACTGCAGCAAGGAAAGCAATGGAAAGAGCTGGGAATCTCTGATCACAGTGGGAGGGTCTTCCAGGGGGTTCAATCAGCCCAAGAGGTGCTGAAGACATGGGAGGGGAAAAGATGAAGGGCATGGGACCGCCAAAGCAGCCCCAGCTGCCAGTGTGCACGTGGCCCTGGTGACACGAGGGCACAGAGCCCCAGGGGCCATGGCCAGTGAGCTCCCTCTGAGCACAGCCCTGTGACACAACCCAGGCCTCACCCACAGGGTGCCAAATGGCCAAAGCCCTGATGATGGACAGAGGCACACGCAAGGGAAGTGTCTGAATTTACTAATCCGGTGTTGGGTCCTCAAAGCTGAAACTTCACTCACAGACTGGGAAATGGCTCCTGTTCAAAGCAAGGAGAAGCAGGATCAGAGGCAGGAGTGTCTGGGGAAACCGCGGTCATCTGGAGGTCAGCAGTGGTGGCAGAAGGGGCTCCAGGGGAAGGTGGAAGCAGCCCTGGCCGCAGTGCCCAGCCCAGTGGAGATGGCCAAGCCACGTGTCCTGCTGCCTGTGGGGCCTGAGAGGGGTCACAGCCCAAGCTGGGGCAAGGCAGCAGCTGCTGGGGGCCCTTTCAGAGGGAGAAAGATGGGGAAACATTTCAAAACAGGATGAGGAAATAGATTTGGGAGCCTGTACCAAAGTGCACCGTCAGACTTGAACTGCTGGCAGCAACCAACCCCTGGTGAGGGCCCAGGGCAGGAGATGAAGCCTCCCAGCTCCTTGTCCTGAGTTTCTTCTCCCTTGAGTCCCTCCTAACAGTTTGCACTGTTGCCACACGTGGATGTGGCCATGAGACCCCTCCAGTGCTTCTTTCTGGCCATGGGTGTTGGCAGCAGCTCCATTCTCTCTCCTTTCCTAAACCCAGGCCCTGTTTTCCCCGTGCTTTCCTTCTCTGGGTTTTCCCTTGCCAAGCCAAAGCAGTTTTCCAATCACTCCATGCCCTGGGGGCTGCTACTGGGAATCAGGAAGGTCCCCAAATTCTTCCTTTCATATTGCAAGTCCTTCTTTCCCCCTGAGTGCTCTGTCCCTGCTCCCAGCACAGCCCTGAACTTGCTTTCCCTTCTCTTGTGCTGGGTTCACACTCCTCCCTTGCCTGAAGCTGAAATGCCTGGGATTTAGCAGCAGATTCAGGAAATTTAATTCAAGTAGCTTACAAAACATTGAATTCCCTCTCAGAGTTATTGTGGCTGAAGTCCCCTGAATCACAAAGTGGTGGCACTTTTCCTTTCTAAAGGAAAACCGTCATGTGATCTGCTTAGGAATGGCTTTATCATTCTTTCATCGCTGCTCTTGTTTTTAAACAAAAAAATAAGCATGCAAAGAAACCGAGAAAAGTATATATTTACATAAAATCAATTGAGATCCATGAATGAAAGGAAATGAACCAATTTAACAGGCAGGAAAGGTTAAAGATGATTACATGGATTAAAATCTGTGCAATCTCTTTGCAGCACTACCCATTCTAGACCATGGCTACTGGAACAGAAATAGTCCTAGATCTTACATCACTAAAAGAAGGATTTTTAATTTTAATTTTAGGTGGAGAAACACACAGAGAGATGGTGGGAGCTGGCCAAGCTCTCCCGTGGCAGACAGAAAACTTTGGGATCTTTGATCTCAGCATCTCACAGTTTTCCTGCATGGCAGCTCCTTCCTCCCTCTCATTTCTGTCTCCTCAGCAAAGCTCTCCCAGATTTCCTTCCTCGGTTTTGTCTCCCACTCAAGTCTTCAGTGCTCCCCCAGGCCGCTCTCAGTGGTGGTTCAAGAGCTTTTCCATGTTTCTCCTTGGCTTCAAATCCCCATTTAAGAAGTCCTGGTGCCAAGCCGGACTTGATGCTCTTGGGAGTCTTTTCCAACCTTAATGATCCTGTGATCCTGTGATTTTCGTGCCCACTGCTCATTTCTGAGACATTTCCTGTGTTTTGGGAATGCCTCAGGCATTCTCCTTTTACTACTTCACCTCAAAACAGGACAAATGGAAATGATCCACGGAAATTCAGGCTTCCCTTTCAGTTGAGAGCAGTTCACACATTTCAGAGAGGAGATTTCAGAAGTGCAAATGTTTCTGTAGTACACTGAAAAATATGAATGAAAAGGAACACGCTGGAGCTTCAAAATAGCCTGGGGTGAGATTTTTTCTGATGAGGAGGAGAGGCAGCAAAAAAAACCCCCAAGATAATTTTATGCACAACCCAAGATGGAGCAGGGAGCCTTTTTCATGTCAAAAATGGATCATCCTATTTTTGAAACAATGCCTGTTTTTGGTCTCCACGAAGCCGTCCCAGCGAGGGAGCGCTGCAGCTGAGCCATTCCCTTTTTCCATTCCCTCACAAATCCGTGTGTGTTGTGTGTGCAGGTGCCAGGCTGCTCCATAGGGGCAGAAAATGAGAATTCAAGTCAGAGCCACCAAGAGGAAACTCCCCAGGCAGCAGGAGTGGCTCTTCCTTTGCTGGAATCAGCCTGGAAGGCTCGGAGAAGGTCATTTGGGATGTGTTAGAGCAGCAATAGCCAGGCTGTATTTTCAGTCAGTTCCAGGGCAGCACAAACTTCACTTTAATTCCTGGAAAAATCCCTTTTTTCCTGGTTTCTGATGCTCAGCTCTGCAGCCTGGCCCCGGTGTCTCTCCCAGACCCTTCCTGGCTGCTGTTTCTCCTGCCCCTGCCCTTCTCTCCAAGTGGCTTTGCAAAATCCCAAAGGTCACTTGCTCACAGGGAGGGGGAAATTTCTGCCTTTCTAAGGACCATTCATGGTGACTTTGTGTGCAGCAGCAGGAGGTTGTTAATGGGCAGATTTCCGTGCATTGTGCTTAAGAACAGGGCACACAGGGCCGCAGAGGGCTCCACGGGCTCCTCCAGAGTGGCAAGTGCCAAGAAAACAATGGTAAGACAGACAGAGAAATGTATCAAAGTAGAAATAAGACTAAGAATGAGGTGTGATAATTCTGTATTTGCCTCCAAAGGCAACCCCTTCCTTTGAAAGCAATGCTTAGGAGCCTTCCACAGTGATCAGATCAGATCCATGCAGCTGCCGGCGTGGAATTTCCACATGGAGCTGCATGGAGCTCTGGGAATATCTCAGAGCTGGGCTCCCACTGAGGACAGACCCGCCCTTGGAGCCAGGCCAGTGACTTAAACCACCAAACATTAAAAAGGCAGCGTCACGTGGCTTGGAGAAAGAGATCTTGTGGTATAAATTACGGCAGAAGGCTGAACAGGGATTGTTTCCAATAAAACCTCCAGGTATTCTGTGCTCCTCCATACCTGGCACCCAGAAATGTTGGAAGCGTGAATGTACCTTGCTGGGTATGGAAGAAAAGCCATGCCTTGTGGAGTCTGAGGAGAAAATGAGTCCCACAAAGTTGTGGGAAGCCTGGAGAAGTTTTGTGTGAGCCTGGTTTGGTCCTGGAGGTGCTGGCTGTGGTTAAAGCCTGGCTCTAGTCCTGAGTCACGCTGGAAACCAGAGCTATGATCTGCTTCATTACGTGAACAAGAGACTCAAAAATCGCTCCTTTGGTAATCAGAGATGCTTTCTTTAGATTTATCCTACCTGCTCAGCCTCCCCAGCTGCACTTCTGTTACGAGTGCAGGAAAAATTTCCATCCACTTCTGCTCCAAGGTTTGTTTACAGCAGCAGCAGCAGCTTCTCCTTACAAATTCAGGAGTTATGGCATTGGGGAAGGCGAGCACACCTGGTGCCCTCCTCTTTGGGATTTAATTACCAACATAACCAATCCTGCAGGAGTTCTCCGTCCACCCTGCAGCTCTGAGGGTGATTCCTGTACAGCCTCCCATCGCTGGGGGCTCACAATGCCCTGAACAACCTCGTTGCTGACCACAGGACAAGCCCCCAGCCTGGAGCTGCACACGAATTGCTGAAGAGCTGGGAACACGGGCTGGTCGCTCCCGTGAGCCATTCCCAGGGGATTCAGCACCACCAGCTCGACAGCCAGGCAGCAAACATTGGGAAAGTTGGTTAAAAATATTACTAATGGATGGCCCAAAGCTCAGGCAGTGCAGGAAGCTCCAGGTGCAGCAGATCATTTGAGCAGGCAGGGAATAGCAGGAGCGCCGAACACTGCAAGGGGTTAAATTACAGAGCAGGTGAGGAGCTGCTGGGATTGATGAGGCCCTGTCACAGCACAGAGAAACTGCACAGCAAACACCGTCTGGGGAGCTTCCTGTGCCCAGTGCTGGACAGAGGTGTCAGGGTCGGCTGCTTTCATCAGGAGCAGGGTTTGTGTGCAGCCAGGGCAGTGGCACAGGGAGCAATCCATGAGGAATCGCTTCCTGAGGGATGAGGGGATTCTGCACACCAGAGATGGGGTCAGAGGGTCAGAGAAATGCAGGATGGCCTGAGCTGGACCCACAGGGATCATCCAGGCCAACAGCAGGGCTGTGTCTGCTCATCCTGGGGAGGCAGAACAAAGAAAGAGCGCTCAGGAACCCCCTGTGCCTCCAAAGGCAGCAGAGAAATCCCGAATGGGCTGGGTTGGGAGGGATCTTAAAGCCCATCCAGTCCCCCCCCTGCCATGGGCAGGGACACCTTCCACTGTCCCAGGCTGCTCCAAGCCCCAATGTCCAACCTGGCCTTGGACACTGCCAGGGATCCAGGGGCAGCCACAGCTTCTCTGGGCACCCTGGGCCAGGGCCTCCTCACCCTCCCAGGGAACAATTCCTTCCCAATATCCCATCTGTCCCTGCCCTCTGGCAGTGGGAAGCCATTCCCTGTGTCCTGTCCCTCCATCCCTTGTAAAGAGTCTCTCTCCACATTTCCTGCAGCTCCTTCAGGTCCTGGAAGTTCACAGTGAGCTCACCCCAAAGCTTCTCCTCTCCAGGCTGGACAATCCCAGCTCTCCCAGCCTTTCCTCCCAGCAGAGCTGCTCCATCCCTTGGATCATCCTGGTGCCTCCTCTGGAGTCTCTGCAGCAGCTCCAGCTCCTTCCTGTGCTGGGCCCCAGGGCTGGGGCAGCTCTGCAGGTGGGATCTCACCTGAGCACAGGGGCCCAGGGGCACAATCCTCCCTCCCCTCCCCTCCCTGCTGCCCACGCTGGGGGCTCAGCCCAGGGCATGGGGGGTTCTGCCCTGGGCCAGGTCCAGCTCTCCCCCAGACCCTCGTCCCCAGGGCTGTTCCATCTGCTCCTTGATCCCAGGGGTTGCCCAGATCCACATGCAGCCCCTGCCCTCGTGTTCATCCTGTTTCTCATGGGGATGCCAGGTCACCACCTCTGTTTGCATCCTCAGCACCTGCTCAGGGTTGGGTGTCTCTCTCCTCCTAGTCCCAGCCTGGTTTCCTCAGCAGGCACAGAACTCTCCTTGTCTCTTCCCTCCTTATTTTATTTCTCCTGCAGAGGCAACACATCTGTACTTTCATGTCTTTGCGTGTTCTTAGCCTTGTTCCACTTCTCCAGACCTTTACCTACTTGGCTCGGGCTCTGAGTACCAGCAGTAAAATATATATTTATGGAATAAGTCATTTTAAAATTTGTTCTTGCTAATTATTACCTTCATTACGGCTCAGTCCCAAGGGAGCGCTTGACGTTTTGAGAGCTTTCTAATCAAATTGTTCTAAAGCTCATTTTGAGGTTCATTAAAACATGGGAGGATCTTTCATCTTTATATAACTTTTGAAACTGCTAATGGTCTTAAATAAAATAGAAGCCTTGTGAAAAATGCAGCACGGCACCAAATATACCGGGGAGGCTTTCGAAGAAAGGAGTGAGAGGGTGATAATTTAAAAGCGTTTATGAAGAAAGTTTTCCAGCTTAGTTAAAGAAAACCAAGTGGAAAAAGTTTTGTGGGTTCAGCACAGAGCAAAATTAGCTCCTGGGCTAAGGTAAAGAGTGAACCTTCTGGGAATTCTCACAAAGGGATGGCATAAAGCCCAAAAGCCAGATCTACAAAATCATGGCTGAGGCCCATCACTGCAGCCAGCTCGGGGAGGATCAGTATTCCATGGATAGGTCAGTGAAGGAAAACATGCCAGAAAGGAAAAAGGTCAGTTTTATTTCCGGTTTCTTTGTTCCTAAAATGCTGCCTTACCTGCTGGGGTGGGGTGCTGAGAACCAACTTTCTTTCTTTGCAAGTACACCCTGCACATCTCCAGCTATTTCACAGCCTGTAGCCATAAGGGAATCAGGACCATATTTTTCCCCTTAATTTACAAGATTGTTTGCACACTGGGATGCCAGATGGCCTGAACTTTAAGTCAGGAGATAATGCAGTCAAATACCAGCCTCCCATCCTGAGAGGAGCAAAGAAAATCCCTCTGAAGAGGCAGCTTCTTGCTGAGTACTCACAAACAGCTCCAACGAGGGCTCCCAGCCTCTGCAGGGGCAGCAGCCACAGCAGCAGCTTCAGCCATCCCTGCGTGGCTCCAGGCTGTCTGGGAGAGGAGCAGCTGCAGTCCCTGCTCTGGGACACAGAGGCACGGAATCACAGAGTCATGGAACATCCTGAGCAGAAGGGACCCCCAGGATCACCCAGCCCAGCTCCTGGCCCTGCACAGACACCCCAACAATCCCACCCTGGGCACCCCTGGCAGCGCTGTCCAAACGCTCCTGGAGCTCTGGCAGCCTCGGGGCCGTGCCCATTCCCTGGGGAGCCTGGGCAGTGCCCAGCACCCTCTGGGGGAAGAACCTTTCCCTGATCTCCAGCCTGAGCCTGCTCTAGCCCAGCTCCAGGCATTCCCTGGGTCCTGTCCCTGTCCCAGGGAGCAGAGATTGGAGCTGCCCCTCCTCTGCCCCTCACAAGAAAGTTGTAACTGATGAGTCTCCCCTCAGTGTCCTCTGCTCCAGCTGAACAGACCCAGTGCCCTCAGCTGCTCCTCTCATGGCCCCTCCAGACCTTCCCCATCTTTGTGTCCCTCCTTTGGACACTCTCCAATAGTTTAAGATCTTTCTCGTATCGTGGTGCCCGCAACTTCACACAACAGTCGAGGTGAGGCCGCCCCAGCCCCAAGCAGAGCACGACAATCCCTCCCTGGCCTGGTCAGCGATGCTGGGCCTGATGCCCCCAGGACATGGTGACTCTTCAGGGCTGGCTCAGATCCAACTTTCCATCGACCAGGACCCCCAGGTCCCTTTCCATGGCACTGCTTTCCAGCCTCTCCTTCCCCAGCCTGTCCATAAATCCAGGGCTGCCCCATCCCAGCTGCAGAATCCGGCCCCTCCCACGGTTGGTGATGGCCCATCCTCTCATTTGACCAGGTGTCTCTGCAGGGCCTTCAACGGCCTCAGCAGCTCCTCCCAGTTTTGTCCTTGGTCTGGAGTTACGGATTCCCAAATGCCACTCCCAGTCAGCCTCTCCCTGCCCTGCACAGTCTCCTCCCCTGTGAGGTGCAGGGGCACTTTGACCCTGCTTTGTGATCCCTCTGCAGGGCTGGAGTAGTTGGAGAAAAAACTCCCAAAGACTCTTCCCTGCGAGGGTGAATTTCTCTGTGATCAGTTCAAAGGGAGACATTTCCCTTCTGATACTGCATGGAGGCAATTGTAGACAACCGAGGATGCAGAAAAATGTCACTTACAGGGCAGATAAGGCTCTGCAGGGATGAGTTTGTTTCCTCTCCTCAGAGAAGCCCAAGGGTAGGTCAGATACCTGTGCCATTGTCATTAAGAGAAGAGAAAAGAATCTTTCTCTCATTGTCAGGACAAACTGAGGGTTTTCACAGCCCTGAAATGCTCTTTCTGTGGTTGGATTTAAGGAGGCTCCTGCTATGTCAGAGATAGCAGCTGTCCTGAGGCAGCTTTGTGCCATCTCCCACAGGACGGGGGCTTCCAGCAGGGAGTGGAGCATGATAGAGGTGAGCTGGATGGTCCAGGCCAGACCCAAAAAGGAAGTTTGGACTCCTGAACCCAAATCACTTGATCATTTTCCTAAAACTCCGTATTTTGAGATGTTACGCTGCAAAATTTCCACTGCCTTGTCAAAATCCCAGGATGGGTCAGGCCGGAGGGACCTCAGTGGGTCCCATCTGGTGCCACCTCCCTGCTCCAGCAGGGCCATCCCAGAGCTCAGGGCACAGGATTGTGTCCAGGCAGCTCTGGAATATCCCCAGGGAGGAGACTCCAGCCCTCTCTGGGCTCTGTTCAGGGCTGGGCAGTGCCCAGGGAAGAAGTTGTGCCTCCTGGGCAGGGGGAGCTCCCTGGGCTCAGTCCCTGCCCGTTGCTCTGGTGCCATCGCTGGGCCCCCGCAGCAGAGCCCGGGCCCTGCTCAGAGCCTCCCTGCAGCCAGGGCCAGCCAGGCCTGAGGGCCCCTCTCAGCTGGGGCTCCTCTGGAGGCTGAGCAGCCCCAGCTCCCTCAGCCTTTCCTGGGCACGGAGCTGCTCCAGGCCCTTCCTCAGCTGCGCAGCCTCCGCTGGCCCCGCTCCAGGAGCTCCCTGTCCCTGCTGGGCTGAGGATCCAGAGCTGGGCACAGCCCTGCAGATGTGCCCCCAGGGCTGGGCACAGGGGCAGGGTCACTCCAGATGTGCCCCTAGGGCTGGGCACAGGGGTGGGGTCACTCCAGATGTGCCCCCAGGGCTGGGCACAGGGGATGGGTCACCCCTGACCTGCTGGGAATGTTTTTCCTGGTGTCCCCCTTTGCTGGACCTGGTTCCGTGACTCCACTGCAAGGGAGGGCCATCACCATCTCCAGACTCATCTTGTGGTTTTATCTTTTTCCATTGCTGCAGTTATGATTTGGTTTTCAGCAGCATTCAGTTCCCTTTATGGGGAAACGATTGGCACTAATTGATAAAATGCTTTCATTTACTTGGTGACAGAATTATTAGAGGCTGATAATTGATGGAATGATATCACACAGCTTTTTTCCGATGATCACATTAATTATATATCCCTCCTGCTTTCTTGTCTACAGCACTGTTGCTCCCATTCATGTTCATTTAACTTGATCATGCATTTCATTACAAAACAATAAAGTGTGATTGTACAGAGCCAGAATCCCAGCCAGAAACAGTGGCCTGAGCGCCACAATTTACCATGAGGAAGGCAATCATTTTTTGGAGTGCATTTTGGAGGAGTATTTGCTTCATTTGTTCCGTGAGAGGCTGGCCCAGAGGCCGCCGAACTCGGGAAGCCATGCTGTCAGTGCCGGGGGATGTGGATCTGCATGTGAATGAGGTGATCACAGCCCCAGGGCAGCAGCAGGTGTTTCAGAGCCTTGCAGCTCTTTTTAATGCAGATGAAGTAGGAGCTCGGCCTTGGGAAGACACCCTGAGGAACATGGAGGATTCCTGTTAGAGGACATGACCCCGGAAGAGGGGCTGGTGGGGGAGCACTGTGGTCTCTTTGTAAGAATTCTTAGATAATTATTTTCTGGAAACCAGGGTTCAGTGTCTGAACTGAGATTGCAGAAAGAGAAAATCACTGCTGTTGGTGATAGAATTGCAGAATGGTTTGGGTTGGGAGGGATCTTAAAGCTCATCCAGTCCCCCCCCTGCCATGGGCAGGGACACCTTCCACTGTCCCAGGCTGCTCCAAGCCCCAGTGTCCAACCTGGCCTTGGGCACTGCCAGGGATCCAGGGGCAGCCACAGCTTCTCTGGGCACCCTGGGCCAGGGCCTACCCACCCTCGCAGGGAGGAATTCCTTCCTAACATCCAATCTAACTCTACTCCCTGGCAGTGGGAAGCCATTCCCTGTGTCCTGTCCCTCCATCCCTTGTAAAGAGTCTCTCTCCACATTTCCTGTCAGCTCCTTCAGGTCCTGCAAGGCCACAATGAGCTCACCCCAAAGCTTCTCCTGTCCAGGCTGAACAATCCCAGCTCTCCCAGCCTTTCCTCCCAGCAGAGCTGCTCCATCCCTTGGATCATCCTGGTGAGCCTTAATGCCAAGCTCAGTCCCAGAGCTCATTTCAAGCAGGACTGTCCCGTGTGCCCCCATTTTCCTGATTTTTGAGCTTTGGGATTCTGCTCCAGGCAGTCTCAGACTGTGTGAGAGGAGAGGCTGCAGCCACATCCAGGAGTTTCCCTGCAGGGTAGGGCTCGTTCACCTGGGAATGGTGAACACCTGGAGGTTGGTGGCACCAGCTGAGGGTTGTGTCCTGCTCCCTGAGCAGCTCCAGCCCTGCTCCTGCTGCACTGCTGGGTTATCCCTTCCTCATCCTATTGTCTAATATGAAAAATAAAACTGTTGCAACAGTATTAACATGGTAAGATAAAAAAGCAGCTCTTTATTGGAAGCTTCCAATTGCCTTCCAGGGCACACCTGGCATCTGACTTCTGCAATTTTGTAAGTTTAACAAATTAGCACATCTAACAAGCATTGCCCAGTTAGAAGAGCAGCTGGTTGCGTAATTTTTCCCCAGGTGGAGGTGATCCAGAGCTTCTTTGCCCCATTTCTTTTTGTGTCTTCTCAGATTCTGGTTGGAAAAAAAAATGTTCTTCTTGTAGGTTCTCTTCTTGAAACTAAGAGTGTTTCAGGAATGTGTCAGAAGGTTAGCTTATTACTCTAAAATCTAAAAGAAAGGGTAAGAAAAATACCAGGAGCTATATAACCCTGCATTGATAGTCTCCAAAGCTACAGATATATGAAAAGTGTATAAAAACTAAAATCTTTGGGCATCAATCCGTGTGGGAGAAAGCCAGAGGTGCTGTTTATTTTTGCTGGGGAACAGATCCCAACAGGTGCAGGGACAGCCAGCAGCTGGGTGCTGCAGGGAACAGCTTCCCAAAGTGCAGGAAGGAGCCAGAGGCACCTGAGATGGGCCCAGGGTGGGTCTGCTCTGAGCTGCTGCAGCTCCAGGAGCTGCAGGAAGGAGCCAGAGGCCCCTGAGGTGGGCCCAAGGTGGGCCTGCTCTGAGCTGCTGCAGCTCCAGGAGCTGCAGGAAGGAGCCAGAGGCCCCTGAGGTGGGCCCAAGGTGGGCCTGCTCTGAGCTGCTGCAGCTCCAGGAGCTGCAGGAAGGAGCCAGAGGCCCCTGAGGTGGGCCCAAGGTGGGCCTGCTCTGAGCTGCTGCAGCTCCAGGAGCTGCTCCCATTCCGTGGATTTCTGCCCCAGCACACCCTGGGGAGGACACACCCCATCACTCACTCCCTTTGCTGGACAGGTAAAACATGGCCTGTTCCTGTGGAGAAGGAACTTGAACCCACAGGAATCTCTGTGCTGACTGTGGAGAAGGTGTCCTCACCTCAGGGGAGAGCAGGGCTGAAGGCTGCAGTAGGAAATCCAGGCGTGGTGTTTGTCTTTCAGTGCTTTCTGGCAACTTCTGCACGACATGTGTAGCGATTCATTTCAGAAGGAGAACAGAAAATGTGGTTTATGGAGCTCTCACCATTGCAAATGCTCCTGCAGTGCCACCCTGTCCTTTCTCTCCTGGATTGGGAGTGCACATCCTCCTCCATCCCTGGTGGAGGTCCCATCTCAGGAGGGCAATAACACCAGCCCCGCAGAACTCAAGCAGCTCCTCGGTAGATTTGGTCTTTTGTACAAAACCAAGACAAGTGTTTTGGATTTCTGGGTTCTCTGTGTGGTTACAGCTGTGTGACAAACCGCACATCTCTGCGTGAGAAGCTCTTCAAACATTTTCGTGCCGCTTTACAGACAGTGCTGTTGACCACAGGTGGTTTTGGTGGGAGCAGAGCTGCTTCCCAGGAGCACATGCTGCACTCCCAGCCACACACCCCGTGGAGAGGGGAAAATGCAGCTGCAGCCTGCAGGGAAATCCTCCAGAACCTTCCTGCCCTGCCCTCTGCTTCCTCTGCCTTCCTGGGATGTGCTGGACAGGGTCACTGGACAGGGTCACTATACCTGCTGTGCTTTGTCTCAGTTTTAGAAGGCAATGTTTACAGTTTATCTCTGTTTTATCTCTGGCCTTGCCTTTTAGTTAAAAAGATCTAAAAAAAGGTTAATTTCTAGATTCCCTGATTAGGAAAAATGGAGCTGTGGAAATGCTGAAAGTCTCCCTGCATGCCTGTGAGGAAGCCAGTCTGGGATAAAGCCAGGAAGAGCAGAGAGTGGTGCTGGGTCACTTCCCAAGGGACTTGCAAAGAACTTTTTGCACTCAGATGTTGCTTGAAAAAAGCCCTGAATTGAGGCTGAGCCCGGTGTTTTTCTATCACCTCCCATACAAGTGCAGAAAGGAACGAAACTCTCCCCGAGCTGTAGGACAGCTGGAGCAGAGCCCTGCAAACACTGGGGTGACCAGAAGTGACTCTCAGACACAGCAGAGTGGCCGTGGCTGGTCACAGCCCAGCATGAGATAAGAAATCCAGCTGGGTCATTTCACTGGGATGTAAGATAAAATTGCTGACAGATAAACTGACTTCTCTCAGCTGAAGAGATTTTTGTTCTCATTTTCTTTACACCAAAACAACCAAATGAAGGAAATGTGAAAATCAAAACACAGAATTCTGAAGGTGCCAAGGGAAAATGCTCCTTTTCTTGTAAATTGGAAAAAAAAAGACAACCCACACACAGTTTTTTTTTTTTTTTTAAATTCAGACAGAATAAACTTACTATTAATTAACAGTGAGGATGGATGTATTCAGCCTGAACTTGTTGCCTCATTGGCAAACAAAAGACTTTCATCCTTCTTCTATTTTCCTGCTCACCTCAGGTGTATCCCAAGCCCCTCTGTGCCCTGCTTGCACTTCTCTCAATCCCCTCCTGACTCTGGCACTGAGCTCTGCTGGGCGTTTGGCTCAGCCAGGCCCTGCCAGCTGCGCCCCTGCCTCCTCTGGGATGAGGGAGCTCCTTCTGTGCCTTTGGCATGAGGGGCTGAGCTGTTCCTCCAGACAGGCACATTCCGCAATCCCTGCTCACCATGGAAAACTCTTCCAGCTCAGCAGCAGCACCTTTAATTCTCAGGGGTCTTGGAGAGGCCAAAACCCCTGGATTTTATTTGGGGGTGGGTGCAGGATCACAGGGCCCCCTCAGCTGTGGCCTCTCACCCCCGCATTCCCAAGGGCACAGAAACACGGAATTGAAAAGGCTGGATAAAACCTTTGGTATTGTCAAGGGCAACCACCAGCCCAGCCCCAGCGCCTCGATCACCCTAAACCGAGTCCTCGAGTGCCACATCCTCACATTCCCGGAACACTTCCGGGGATGTGACCCCACCCCTGCCCTGGGCAGCCCTTCCAGTGCTTGGCAACCAAACCCTTCTGTGATTCTGTGACATAACCCGGCCTGGCCTGAGGTGCAGTTCTGCTGTCGGCTGTCCTGTGTGGTGCAGGAAAATTCACACCGCTGCTCTCCCTCCTTTCCCTGAAAACATTTTCCCCAATATCCACCCTGAGCCTCCCCTGGCCCAGCCTGAGGCCGTTCCCTCTCCTCCTGTCCCTGTTCCCTGGCAGCAGAGCCCGACCCCCCCGGCTGCCCCCTCCTGTCAGGAGCTGTGCAGAGCCACAAGGTTCCCCCTGAGCCTCCTTTGCTCCAGCCTGAGCCCTTTCCCAGCTCCCTCAGCCGCTCCTGGGGCTCCAGCCCCTTCCCAGCTCCGTTCCCTTCCCTGGACACGCTCCAGCCCCTCCATGTCTGTCTCACCATGAGTAGGCCAGAACTGGCCACACATCTTTGCAGGACAGTGTGGAGCAACCCCATCCATCCAGCTCCCCACATGCCAGGCACTTTTCTGGGTTCCACAGGGGTGTTCACCCCGTTGTGCCATTGCTGATTCATTTTTGCTCTCTGCTGAACCAGGGCTGACGTGTTGTTAGTGCCAGGGAACAGACCCGTGCCTTCCACACAGGCCCTGAGCCTCCCTGATTTCCTTCCACAGTCCCTGCATTCTCCCTGACTTCCCTGCAGCCTCTCCCTGATTTCCTTGCATTTTCCGAAATCTCCATACTCTGTCATATTAGACACGCCACCCTGCTAACTTGATTTAGCATAAATAAAAGCTTGGATAAAGCAGAAATTAAACACAAATTCTACTGTACAAATTTTCCCTTCTATCTGCAGGCTCTGTTTCCCTTTCAAAGCTGCACTCCTGTTCTAACCTTTATAGTTTCAATGTTTGCTTCTCTGGAACTGCTTCACGCAACTTGAGCTACCAATGTTCAGCCAATATTTTGCCTCTGACTGCATTTACAAACCTAGCCCACCTATTCAGCAGCAGTGTGAGGACAGTTTGGCAGTGAAATGAAGATTTAAATTCTGTATACTTGTAGTCTTTTATCTGCACTGTTTGAACGAGGTCCTGGAGTTGTGGCTCAAGGAGAGACTGGGAGTGGCCAAGGCTCCCATGTGTGGGTTGGTGATGGGGAGCCAGGGAAAGACAACAAAGTGAGGCTGAGAAAGGTGCAGGGCGTGGTGCATCCCAGGCAGAGCAGAGCTGCAATGGAGAATTGGGGGCAGGAGTGGGAAAATGCAGTGCAGAGGAAGCTGAGCTGCCTCGGCAGGAGTGGGGCCCACCCTGCTCACGTTTGCTCACAAATGTGCCCTTATTTTCTGGAGCAAAGGAGGCTCAGGGGGAACCTTGTGGCTCTGCACAGCTCCTGACAGGAGGGGGCAGCCGGGGGGGTCGGGCTCTGCTGCCAGGGAACAGGGACAGGAGGAGAGGGAACGGCCTCAGGCTGGGCCAGGAGAGGCTCAGGGTGGACATCAGCAGGAATTTCTCCATGGAAAGGGTGCTCAGGCCTTGGCAGGGGCTGCCCAGGGAGCTTTGGAGTCCCCATCCCTGGAGGTGCCCAAGCAAGGCCTGGCTGTGGCACTCAGTGCTCTGGTGGTGATCAGTCCCAGGCTGGACTGGATGATCCTGAGGATCTTTTCCAGCCTCAAGGCTTCTGTGATTCTCTTCTCTGATTCTCTGAGGAGCCTCTTGACCTTGTTCAGCCAAGCCCTGAGTGCAGCCCCTGCTGTGTTTCGCACACACCAGGTTTGCTCCTCTCTTGCTGCTGATTCGCAGTTTCCCCTCACTCTGGCTTTGCCCTCCTTGATCTGTGAGTTCTTTAAGACAGGAGTGACTCTGAGCACTCAGCACAAAGGATTATCCAGGGGTGCCAAGGCACAAAACTGAAGGAATTAAATACATTCCAGCATTGCTTCCATCAGCAGCATTTTGCTGCTGCTCTGGCTGGGGAGATGAACATATGGCCCTGAGTGTGCTGGGAACGAGGGCTCCCCTGACACTTATCACTGACATATGAGACAGGACAAGCTCTAATTTGCTCTCCCCTGGCAGCAGGAAGCAGCTGTGGTGCTGGGAACACTGGGACAGGGCAGGAAAACTACGAGGAAAAGGGCATCCTAGTGAGGGGAAGCGAAAAATTGTTAATTGGCATTGAAAATAAACCTGTGGCTCGGTCTGAAGGAAGGGAGGCTCCAGTGCCAGGTAAAGCTGTGGGGGTTTCACTGAAAATGCTGAAAATGAGCTAAAGGACAGTGGCTGGAAGAAAAGTCCCTCTGAGGGATGAGGTGGGTGTTTGCCTCTCAGCATCTGAAGGTGGGCATTGGTGGAGATTCCAAAATACCAGTTTGACAAAAACGGCACAAAAATGCCCTGCCTGGGTCAGCTGGGGCATGGTGACAGAGGGGACAGTGACTGTGCAGGGGAAAAACCAGTGTCTCACCCTGGACTTTTCCTACTGAAGCACTGGGGAAACACGGGGTGTGACCCTTGCCAAGGGAGCAAACAGGGCTGGAGAGAGCAAAGCAAACAGACTTGAGCTCCTCCCAAAAATCTGAACAGGCCCAGATGAGCCCCTGCTGCTGGAGTTCTGTGCTTGAGCTGCTCCTGCAGCTCTGCCTGGGACACACGGAGCACTCCTGGACCCAGGGAGGGTCTGGGTGTGCAGGGGGACACAAAGGCAAAGCTTCAGGAGAAAGGAGCAATTCCCAGAGCCAGGGGATGATAGAGCAGAGATTTCTGTCCAGAAAACACCCCAGGTCTGTGCTGGGAACCCTTTGCCATCAATGCCCTGCCAGGGTGGCACGTGGCAGTCACACCAAGCCCGGGGCCATGGATCACATCCTGCTCTGTCCATGTGTCCCATGTGGAACAGCCCGGGGCTGGAGAGTCCCACTGGGTGCCAGGGAGGCAGATTCCCTGATGGTTCACTGCCTTCATGGTGCTGGAGATGCAGCAGCGCCCTGGGACAGGAGAGGCAGGAGCAGCTCCCTCAGGGCTGTGCACAGGCAAAGGCACCGCCCTGGGAGAGTTTCTGTGCCAAGCACAGGGGGATTGAGAGTAAGAGCTGTGGATGCTATAATGAGCCAAAGGTCCAAGCCATGGCCACTGCACAGCTCCTGATCCAGCCTTTGGGGGCTGGGAGGAGGCTGAATCCACAGCCCCACTGTCCCCAGAGGGCTCAGAGACAGAGAGAGAACATCCCAAAGGCTGCAGAAGATGTTTTCCGCCCCATGTTCTGGGTGTGTGTTCAGTCTCCGGTTCACACTCCAGCTCCGTCACTTTGGCCTGCAAAACCCTTCAAGTACAGCCTGTGCTGGGAATGATTCCCATGAGGTCACAGTGGAATGACCTCTCCTGGTAGCAAAGGGAATTGGATGGGCTGGACATTGGATATTGGGAAGGAATTGTTCCCTGGGAGGGTGGGGAGGCCCTGGCCCAGGGTGCCCAGAGAAGCTGTGGCTGCCCCTGGATCCCTGGCAGTGTCCAAGGCCAGGTTGGACACTGGGGCTTGGAGCAGCCTGGGACAGTGGAAGGTGTCCCTGCCCATGGCAGGGGTGGCACTGGATGAGCTCTAAGGTCCCTCCCAACCCAAACCATTCCAGGGTCTGTGACGTAACCGTGGGTGGGCACAGGTTCAGTTCCCAACGAGTGGCACAGGAGAAGTCAGGCCACTCCTGTCCCTCCATTCCTTGGAAGCGCAATGGCAAACTCAGTTCTGGACTTTGTTTCTGGATTAAGCAGCCCAGTCTGTAGGGCTGGAGCAGGGAGAAAACCAGAGCAGGAGAAACGAAGGAACAAAATTGAATTATTGGATCTTTCTGTTAGCACTTAGCCCAGCATTAGAACATCAAAAAGCTACTCTCCAAAACTCATAAAATTTTAAAATATTTGGGGTTTCCTGTGTAAATGTGCTGAATTTGTGCATATTGTCCTCTCTCTCCAGCCATCAGGACTGAAAACTTTTATTTGTTAATAAAGCTGAGCTGCTGGAGGAGGCTGGAAAATGGAGTATTGGAAAGCAGCAGGAAATAACCCTGCATTTCTCTGGGAAGAATCAATGGATTCAATACCATTCCCGATATTTGCTGAGCTCCTGAGCTGCAATCAGCAGCGTCCCACTCCCTGTCCCTGACAATCCCAAACTGCTCTGACTTAAAGGCAGAGCAAACATTGGAGCTGGGAAGTCTCAGCACCGGCCTTTACGCTCCCATTTATTGAAACTTATATTTCATCACTCACGAGAGACATGAAAAATCAATTTCACCAGACATAATTTTTTAAAGCAACATCTAATTGCTTGCAAATAGGGGCTGGGAGCAGAAGTGCCTCCTTCAATTATAACGCAGCAGCATGGCAGGGGAAGAACACGATGTGTATTACTTTTTTGATAAATCAATAAAAAAATAAACAAACAGCGGCAGATTGGTCCCGTGGGGATGCCAAGTCCACTCCCAGGATGAATTTTATAGGCCTTATAAAAACAGAGTTTATATGATGGCATCTTAATTAGAGAAGAGCTTCCAGTGCTGCTGAGTATTTATGTAAATTCCTGTCCATGGGCCAGCCAGGCTGGAATTGCTGCTCATCCTGGGGTTCGCTGTTATAGCCACAAACCTCCTCCTCGAGCTCATTTCTTGCAATTTTGGCTGCTTTCAGAGAAAATGAGACAGGAAACTGAAGCTGGGAGTGAAATTTTGATGAGAAATACTGATATTTTGATGTCTTATTTTTTTCTTTCTGGAAACAGAAGAAAAAAAGATATTTAAAAATATACACGCTGATAAGAGAAATTTGGGACAGATCTTGCAACGTTTCCATTTCGCTTTCAATCTTTGAAGATTTCTCTTTTAGACTGTAAATGAAATTTTGAAACAAATGTCATTTAGAATAAAAAATAAAAGAACAAACAACAATAAAAAGCCCTGATCACAGATCTTTTTCAAAATCAGAAGAGACATTTGAAGAATTTATGGTTATTTACCTTTAAATGTGTGATCTGGATTTGTCCAGTTTGTTATAGAATCATGGAATGGGTTGGATTGGAAGGGACCTTAAAACTCATCTCATCCCATCCCTGCCACAGGTAGGGACACCTTCCGCTATCCCAGGTTCTGGTAATAAAAAATTTTTCCTTCAGGACACTCTTACTTGTCACCTTCAGCAAACACTGAGAGAGGAATTCGGAATCACTGAATATTATCCCTAAATTGTTAACAATTAACAAGTTATAATTGATGCATATGGAATTCTTTATCTGGCATTTGAACCCAAACTTTATAAATCCTTGTAATCTGTTACATTCACTGGAAATTAATTACCACTTCCTAAAAAAATTGTATTCCTAGTTCTAACCTACAACCAGGTGCCTTGGGAGAGCTGAGCCACTTCTTTGGCCAACCTGGGAATCCAGAAGATTGGAATATTTGTCCAGAATAAATATTTCAACTCCAGGTAGCAAGTTAGGATTGTTCATTGAGTTTGTAGAGAGGAAGAAGTTGGGAAAGGGCTCTGGAATAGGGGATTCCTATGAAGAGTTTCTGTTCCATCAGCAGTTTCTGCTCCCCTGCGGGCTCAGATTTGCAGAGCAATCCTCACCTGCTGTTCCCAGGCTGGAATGTTGTTTCCTAGGAGACAAACGGGTGGATGGGCACAGAACCACGGAACTCAGAGTCACTGGGGTTGGAAAATCCCTCCAGGATCACTGAATCCAAGCTGTGCCTGATCCCCACCCTGTCCCCAGCCCAGAGCACTGAGTGCAACGTCCAGGTCTTCCCTGAGTACCTGCAGGGATGGGGACTCCAAAGCTCCCTGGGCAGCCCCTGCCAAGGCCTGAAATGCATTTCAGTGCTGGTGTGATCCAGGAGGGATCAAAGATGTGGCTGCAGTGATGGTCTGCTGGTCAAGAGAGCCCAAATGTCTCCTCTGCGTGCCACCAGTCACAGAAATGTGAAGTCCCCTCCCAGACTCTGGGTGTGCACAGTGCCCAGGTTTACTCAGTTCAGCCCATTTTGTCCTGAAATTTGGGTTCCCTGTGCTTGGAAATCTTCCCTGGTGGGTCGCAGTCCAGCCCCCTCAGCTGCCCTGATGCTGAAGGTGCGCTCCGTGCTCGGAGGGAGGCGGTGTTGGGGCAGCTGGTGGCTCTGATGGAGTCACAGAGGTGCCCCCTGCAGACACACGGAGTGCCCTGGGAAGCCTCGGGCAGGGTGAACTTGGGCCACGCTGGGCCAGGGGACAGGGAACGGGATAGTGCAGCCACAGTGAGGGCCTGCGCAGGCTGGGAGCCCTGACAGCGTCTCTGGGACTGCCCCAGACACCCCAAATCCCTGTAGCTGTGGCAGGAATCTCTCAGGGCCTCCATCCCCCTTTGGAGCCACTCTTCCCCAGACAGGGATCTCCTCCTGCTGAGAGCTCTTCCCTGCAGGAGCAGCCTGGATGTGCTGTCATTCCCTCCCTTGTGCCCCCCTTGTCACTGGGACAGCCCCGTTGGCCAACAGCTCCTCCAGGCTTCCAAGGGGTGCTGAAACACCCCCGGCGCCAGCGCTGCCCCTGCAGCCTCCAGTGGCTCCTGTGGCACTGCGAATGCTCAGCTCTCCTTCCCCAGCCTCCCCAGCTCCTCTCCCTGCATTCCCTGGGATCCATCCATCCATGTAAGGGCCTTTCCCTGGAAGGGGAGAGTGCAGAGTTGCCCTCGTGCCTGTGCCTCTCCTGCAGGGAAGGTTGATTTCCAGGCCGGTTGCGTAACAGCCGAGGTGCAGATTTAAATGTACAAATACCTAGACAGGCAGAGTGGGAATCTCACAATATTTGATTAACCTGAATTATTTGCTTTCATAAACAAGTAGGTTTTGAAGATCTCTCCAGGACTGCAAATGATTTTGGCAATTATCTCGGAGAGATAATTACAGATTTCAAAGGAGGATGCTCTAACAGGGAGAAGGGAGGATACAAGGTGACCTAGTGCAGTAATCCACCATGAAGAGTAGGGAGGAAGACATCAAAAGGAGCTGGGTTTATTGATGCAATTTCTATTAACAGGATTAGTGGTGATAGCAGAGGAAAACTGCCCTGGACAAGAGACATTTCTCCTCAGAGGCCTGACAACAACAGTTGCGTTCCTTATCCTGGGCTGGATAATTCCCGCAGGCCCCACTCTGGGTCAGAGGCTGGGTCACCCTTGGGTGCTGCCCTCCCAGAGGGTGTGGTGCTGCTGGGTGAGGAGGGGATGTCCTGGGCTCCAGACTCAGGAGATGTAGATGGGACTTGGCTCCATCCTGGTCCTTTTTCCGCTCCATGGGAAGGGAAAGGTCCTGGGGCACTGCCCTTGTCAGGCCGCTTGAGGGGATGCGAAGGTTGGGTGCTTGCTGGCATGGGAAGTTATTTTATTTCATGTGCTTTACTAGGAGAAACAGAAAAATAGAGAAGAGGGGAATGATTCCACATTTCTCTAAAACCTCAGAAAAATCTGGTAGTTAGAGTCACGGGATGGTTTGGGTTGGGAGGGACCTTAAAGCTCACCCAGTTCCACCCCCTGCCCTGGGCAGGGACACCTTGCACTGTCCCAGGCTGCTCCAAGCCCTGTCCAACCTGGCCATCCCTGGCAGTGCCCAAGGCCAGGTTGGACGGGGCTTGGGGCAACATGGGGTAGTGGAAGGCGTTCCTGCCCATGGGGGTGGAATAAACTGAGTTTGAAGGTCTCTTCCAACCCAAACCAGTCTGGGATCATATGATTTTTAATTT